>PVKC010029577.1:0-15062 GCA_004027635.1 Crocidura indochinensis
TAAACCCTGATTGCCCAGAGAAAAACCATGTATTTTTAGTATTTTAAAGCTTTTGAATCTTAGATATTTTGTAATCTTTACCATTAAAATGGAAGCTTTTCCCTCCACATATTCATCTTCATCCTTCAAAGAAAGACAACTAGAGAATGCCTGCTTTGATCACCAGAATGTTTTGCAATCTTATGGAGTGCTGAAAGAATCTGATGCTATAAGGCAAAAAAAAAAAAAAAAAACTAAAATAAAATAGGAACATTATGTAGAGTCCATTGCAGAGCTGAGATGCAATTTTAAGAGCTTTATATTCAAATGCCTTTATAAAAGAAAAACATGATATCTAACATATAAGATGACTCAGTATTAAGACATTCATATTCTGCTTTTACTCTTAAACACTCCAGTTTCTTAAATTTCTAACTTTCCCAATATCCTTCTTCTTTATTAACTAAATCTCTTGCTATTGCATATTATCAAATAATATGACCTTTGGATTATTGATTTAAATTATTTTTGAATTATATGAATACTATTTCTTATTTATGCAATAGTTTGATAAACACAAAAATATAGTACAAAACTGAAAAAGCAAAAATGGGATGTTAATATTTCAAAGAACTTCCCATTACCTAGCTAACATTAACAATTTGGGGACTGGAAAGATAGTATAGCGAGTAGGGTGCTTGATGTGAACAACATAATAGGTTCAATCTCCGAAACCCCATCTGGACCCCACAATCCCAATAGGAGTGATCCTTGAGTGCATAAACAGGAGAGAGCCATGTGCACCACCAGGTAAGACCCCCAAACAAAACACAACAAAACAAAAAGCTTTAAACTTTAGAGAATATAACAATTAGAATATAAATTTATAATGGTAGATATAAAGATATAAAAATAAAATTTTAGAAAGCTGCAAACATATGCCAATATATAAAATTAAAATAAATACATCACATAATATATATACTAATATAGTTATTTTCAGGAAAAATGTAAATATTATAGCGTAGGCTAGAAAACCTAATTATCTACAAACCCTGATATTCAATCATTATATGATAAAATCATTCTATTAATGTTAATACTGATGCTACTTTGCTTTCAACATTGGATATATTTTCCCAATTATATCTTTATTGTCTAATCCCTATCATTTTCAGATGTTAAAAGACAAAATACATTATATTGGTGTATTCAGTGATATTTATTTTCAATGTATTTTATTAACATTTTTTAGAAGCCTGATTTGTTTTATTTTTATATACTTTCAAGTTGACATAAGGGTTCAGGAACAACTAGACTAAGTGAGTGATAGCTCCTTCGTCCACAGTTGGTCTGTGCCAATTCCAGAGAATGCTTTGAAATTTCACTAAGGGCCAAAGCTGCAACCCCTTTCAAAGCAATTTCTGGCTCCTGGATACAAAGTACTAAAAGAAGGACAGTTCCCGCATCCACCACAGCTTGTGACAGTTCTGTGGGTCCAAGAAAAGTAATTAAGTGAGTATGGGTGACTGACCCTTGTGCAAGCCATTTTTCACCCTGACAGATACAGCAAAGGGAAAAGGGGAGGGTGTACTCCACTGTCTCGACATCTGCATTTCAAATCAGCCCTCCTGGTTTCATAAACCATGTGGACCAATCCTGAGCTGAAAAGAATACAGGTCAATAGATGGACCTCCATTTACATGAACACATTTGAGGTAGATTAGGCTGAAATGCCTTGTTATTCTTTTTTTTTTTTTTTAAGAGAGTAAGCAGATGTCAGCTGTTTAAGCTTTGACAATTCTGCACTTCTCAATAGGCAAGCATTTTATGCATGGGTTACAATAACAGAGAAAATTAAAGTACAAAAAATTTACCAACCACACTAATTAGACAGTATTTTGTGCTAGTTACATGAGTAAACATTAACATGAATCTTGTGTCAATAATGCCAATTTTTAAATTCCCTTTCATCTAATAGAACTTTGAAGTATTTTTTTATTTTCACACCGAAAACATTTTATTGCTCATATGACAACACTTTAAAAAGCACTATCTAGAACTTAACATATTTATATATAATGTTAATGTGTATATGAAGAAATAAAGTTACATTTTAGGTGTCAGATCTTTTGAATATGTTGATTTAAATTGTGTCTAATAATAATAGCTATAAAACAACACACTTTTAAAGAATGGGGGTAGCATCAAATCCATAAATAGACTTGTAAAAATACCTCTTGAGAAGCATAAATTGCCTTACGTGGTGACAGATTCTATTCTTACTGTATTTGTGGCATCTGTTACGAATCATAAATACCCATTTCTAGACTTGCTCTTTAAGGCCATGTTCTCTCTTGAACCTGTATATTGCTTCCTTGTTTCTCTGTGTTTGCTTCTTCTATTCAAGAGAAACCCTGTCCTTGCTTGAACAGAAACTTCTCTCTCCCCTCACATCTAAGTTTCAGTAAAATTTATCTGCACACATACTCAAACACAAACACAAAACCATTTCTAGAATCCCTTTCTTTTAAATTATATTATTTTCCTGATTCTTAGTGCCTTGACAATTTATATTTTTATTACCTGGCAGGCAGGGGTTACACCTGGCAGTGCTCAGGGGTTACTCCTGGCTCCATGCTCAGAAATTGCTCCTGGCAGGCACGGGGGACCATATGGGGCACCGGGATTTGAACCGATGACCTTTTGCATGAAAGGCAAACGCCTTACCTCCATGCTATTTCCCGGGCCCCAAATATTTTTAATTTAAAGCATTGTGTACAACTTATATTTTAAGAATCAAACTAAAATATTATTTGGCATCAGCAATTAGTACTTAAAGAAAATAGGTGTTTACATATTTAATGACTGGTGCTAATCACATTTTCTTTTCTTTTCTTTTTTTTTTTTTTTTTTTTGCTTTTGGTTTTTGGGTCATACCCGGCAGTGCTCAGGGGTTATTCCTGGCTCTGTAGCTCCTGGCAAGCTCAGGATTCGAACCAGGGTCTGTCCTGTGTTGGTCACATGCAAGGCAAACACATTACAGCTATGCTATCGCTCTGGCCCCGCTAATCACATTTTCTAAGAAAATATAGGTTGGTGGGGCCAGACATATAGCACAGCAAGAAAGGCACATAGCTTGGACAATAGCTGACCCAGGTTCAATCACCAGTACCTTATGTGTTCTCCCACATCCTTCCAGGAGTGATCCCTGAGTATAGAGCCAGAATAAGCCCAAAAATCTCCTGACGTGGCCTATAAAACAGAACAACAAAAATAGGGAAACTAAAAGTTCGGTCTTCAAAATTCCCCTGTCCTTCGATTACTATAACTACCTTAGAAGTACTACCATCGTATAAACAACTCAAAGGTTAGTACCATGTTCTTGCAGTTTTGGTGGAATGATACATTCTATAAACTAAATTACACTGATTAGCAAGAGTGTTCCAATTTTTAAAAATCTACTGTAAAATATGAAATACAATGGGTTGTCAATGGGATGTAGTAAGAAGCAAATGCTTAAACATGAATAAAATAATTGCAACAGAGTAGGATTATCGATCTGGCTAATATAAGAGCTTCCTGAGAAGCATTTCTGGTATTTTATATTAGTTGCCTAAGGAAAAAAAAAAACAGCAATCAAAACAGGTAATCACTATTTCTCTTTCCCAGCTGAAGAATATAGGATAAAGACTACTATCATATGCATTATACTCTATATGTAATTCTCAATGTTTTATCGATCAATAAGATGTTAATTAAACTCAGTGGAAATTATGCGAGCATTATATAGCAATGATTTGTTTATATGTATATATTTAAAGGCACTTAGAATATAATGAAATATAATGGACTGATCATTTTATGCCAAGAGTATGCAATTAGGTCATCTATATATTCTCATTTTTTTATACACAGTTGCTAAGAGTTAAGACTATGCAATAAACTAAATCAAATAAATTAAATCAAAGTACTAACAATAGAGGTCGGGGACCTGGAGATAGTACAATATTTTGAGTGATATTATGCTATAAATGTGATATAACAGCCAAGCTAGTTATTGACAGATCATTCTGTTCCTACAGAATTTTAGTAATGTTTTCAAAGTAAAAGAAATTGCCTAGTTTTCGATCTAATTCAGCTGTTTACAATTGGTTCAGTTATCTACTGCTGCGTGCCAGATCACACCAAATTTAGATCCTAAAATAGGAAACATTATCTCATGGATTTTGTGTGCTGGGAAACCAAGCAGCTTAGCGGGGAGGGTCAGGCTTCTCACTGGGTTGCAAACAGATGTCAGCTGGGGCTGCTGTTATCACAGGCTTAACTGCCAGGGTCATAAAAAACTAAAATATTTTTTGAACGCACAACAGAGCATTTCAAAATCAACCAAATAATGAATCCATGGGTATTTCTGGAAACTTTTTCCCATCTTGCATTTCTTGGACAAAGGGGGTTGCATGTGGAAGCCCGAGCGATAGTAACAGAGAGAAGTTAAGGTGCTTGTCTTTAATATGGTCCAACCCCCAACTGATCCCTGGCACCCCTTAGGAACTCCTAAGCACCATTAAGAGTCCTGCCTTGGATACTCCAAGGGAGACTGAGATGAAAATGCGTACATGGGTACCACAGTATAAGACAAGTAGGACGGAAAGAAAACGAGGTTAGAAGGGGAACCAGTTGGAAAAAGATTGAGAAACACCACACCAGAAACTCCAGTTAGGAGTTGTGTGTGAAGTTCAAGAACTCTCATGGGAATATTGGAAGGTTGTTTTATTTCTCCCCATTCTGTAACCTCTTAGGTTGCTCATCATGAAGCATCTACCCCAAAATGAGTCAACCAAAAGAAGGAATCAAAGACAAAGGCTACAGTTTGTATCACTGAACATCAGAAAAGCCATATCATTGTGATTGTATACAATGGGATGAGACTCCCAAGAGACAGATGTCAGTCTGAGTGAAGGGGCATCATTGAAGTTTGACTTCCCAAAGCACCCTTGATTTCTCACTAGAAAACATGCACTGGTATCAGATGAGAGGCATTTTTCATAGGTAATCCTGCTGCACTAGAGCGAAAATCCTGAACTGAGAGACTGGCGTCTCCATTTACAGAAGGAGCCAAAAATGGAGAGGAAAATTTCAAATTATAAAAAAAGTCTAACATTTTCCATTTCCTCACCACAAATGTCATTTTTATTATTCTCATTACTTTATTCCATTTCATTTTGTAATATAACTCTAACACAGATTGAGGTTCAACATACATACATACATACATATGCTTTGCAGACTAAATAATTCTGGCTCTTTACAAAAGTTAAGTGAGTCAAATAACTCAGTGAACTGAACTTAATGGGGCCTTAACAAGAAATTACAATAGGTTGGGATGGATGGAACCCTCTTATAAGGAAAAAGCGCTTCAAAATAGAGTTCTTTTTAAAGGTCAAGAAATGAGAGGAAAAAAATGGGAAAAGATATTAGGTGACATATTTAAAGCAATTTAAAGCCCTAATTATAGCACTTTTTTAAATTTATAATTGCTTAACTGAGATTAAACTGAATAAAACAAGGAAAAATTACAAAGAAGGCCTACAGCTTTTGTTTTTTTGTTTTGTTTTGTTTCTTGGGTCATACCTGGCAGTACTCAGGGGTTGCTCCTTGCTCTAAGCTCAGAAATCGTCCCTGGCAGCACAGGGGACCATATGGGGTGCCGGGATTCGAACCACCATCCTTCTGTATGAAAGGCAAACGCCTTACCTCAGTGCTATCTCTCCAGCCCCTCTGCAGCTCCTTTGTAATGAAGAGCATATTAGAGTTAATTACTTGGAACCAGAGCTTTACAAAACTTTTTTGTATCTAGTAGTTTTCCATTTTTTAAAGCTTAATGTAATATCACAGCCATAGTTTCACTCTACCTACAAATGTGTATTCTTTTTTTTTTTTAAGTCTTAAATGAACATTCTTATTTTCTGATTCAAACTCCACTGGTATTTATTTAGGTAAGCTCCAGTCTTTTAAAGTGCTCACACTAATCAGAGAAGACGGTTTTGTAAGCATAAATTCACGGATGTTCTGATGGACCCTACAAGAACACATCAAAAAGAGATGATGGAACAGAAAAGAAACAATGGCTGGTCAGAAAGACTCCATGTTTCTCTAAGAAATGTTGTCTCTGGTCAGTTCTTCGTGTCATTCTCTCAGAGCGGCTCCTTGAGTTACTCATCAACTTCCACCATTACTCCTGAAGATGGAGCTGGCCCAACAGTTTTAATAATTGTGTAAATATACCACAACTTACTTAACCATTCCCCACTTCTGACACCAGCTTGAATTATTTGGTATGGATTTTGGCTACTATAAAGTATAGCACAAAGAAGCTCTTTGTTTATTATTACTGTGTAACAAAACGCCCCAAGCTCAGCAGGTTTAAAGAGCATCTGTTTCCTGTGTTTAATTATTTGTATTGATTTATTGGTTACAATATTATGAATTTCTCCTCTTTCTCCTTCTCTTTCTTTTGTTTTGGGACCACACTAGCAATGCTCCTAGTGTGTAGGGGTCACTGCCAGTGAGTGTTTCTCGAGGAACTGTATAGGCTTGTGATCAATTGGGTCTCTAGCCTGCAAAGCATGTACACTGGCCCTTGGAGCTATATACCTGGCCCTACTACAGAGTTTCAAAGATATAGATTTATATTCTGTGTGTATACTTCTCTGCATGTGCTTGACTTACTGCATCCATGTCATGTTACCATCAAAAAGACCCTTCTTTTCATGTGTCTCTTCCTACCCCTCCTTTCCCTCTAAACCACCATAATATAATGGTGGTTATAATAGAATTAATATAACATAATATAACATAAGCCTAGGAATTAGTTTTGAATAGTAATATCTATTATATTTTTCTGTGAACCAATAATCCAGAATATTGGTTATTGGGGTTCTGAGTTTCTCATGAAACTGTAGTGCATTTTTAGTACAATATAAAATCATCCAATATAAAATGTCTCCACAAGCCTCACCAGGAATGATCCATGACCACAGAACTAGGAGCACAATTGGGTATGGCCCCTAAATATACAAAGATATAAATCAACTTGTTTTACTTTTAACAGTAAAAAAGTAAGGTGGCACAAACATTAGTGCCTCAAATACTTTTTAACTATTATAATGATGATGGAAAAAAGGAAGGTTGCCTAGCCTTATAAAGTTATAGGTATCAGTGATTTCAGGATCTGAGATGACAGAAATGTATTTTATTGTTCCATATTCTGTTTTCTGGAAAAAATTACAAATAAACCTCATGAGCCTTCCTAACTTTAAAAATCACAATATATAGAATTGGGGAAACATCTCTAAGGGTGGTATGCCTACTTTGCAGGTTAGAGGCTTGGATACAGACTTGGCACTACAGAGTCCCCTTGGCACTATCCTAAAACACCATGAATAACCAAACAAAAATATCACAATAAAAAATACAAAATTCAACACATTTTAGCAGCACACAAATTAACTCTAAAAATGAGTAAAATAGTTGGTAACTAAAAGTTATAATTAGAGGCAAAGGCAGTGGTGTGGAGCAGTAAGGTTTTTCTACCTTGCTGGTGCTAGCCTAGGACGAAACATGATTCTATCCCCCGGCATGCCATATGATCCCCCAAGCCAGGAGCAATTTCTGAGCATATAGTCAGGAGTAACCCCTGAGCATCACTGGGTGTGGCCCAAAAAACAAAAACAAAAAAAAATAAAAGTTATAATTAAATCTTGCTTTAACACATTTGGTCTATTTTCAAAAGTAGTGAAGAATATTATCTCTTGACCTTTTTCCACTATAAAGTATTTATGAAAAATATTTTGGATCCAGATAGGTAATATATAATCTCATATACAGTAGCCTCTATGCTCACATGCTCCTTGGCCTCCCTGTTATGAAAAATATATATGGAAAAATATAGAAATCACATTCTTCACAGGCAGCAGTAACAATAATTATTGATTTGGCTTTTAAAATAATTATTATGCTTTTGTTTTGTTTTTAAACCACACCCTACACTGCTCAGGGTTCACTCCTGGCAGGCAGGGCTCAAAGGGGAATCAAATGGTGCCAGGAATCAAATGTGGGTAAGCTATACTATCAAATGGAACTATCTCTCTGGTCCCTAAAATAAAATTTAATTAGACTCAGTTTCTCTCTATCACCACCCTAAGACACCTAATACAAAGTACCTTGAATTACAATTCTTGGTCACTAACCAATGGGTAATTTGCATGTTTTTAAAAATCATCAATTGCTAAAAACTCATTAATTACTACTTTCTACGCCTCTTAGTTATTTGCATTTAAATGTAATGGCATGATTAACATTAGAATTTTAAGTAGACTGAGTATTACAAATATTTTCTCTATTTATCATTGCATCATTTTATACAAAATAGAATATATGTTGACCAGCTATCTGATTACTTATTTAAATAGATAAATATTATCTATTTAGCAAAATAAGATACAATCCCTACTAAGTATTTCTATAGGAAACAAGTTGACCAATTCCAGTAAGTACTCTCATCCATGCCAGAGCAACCTCATAACTCACACTGAGCCGGACTGAAATTTTCTCATTTGATTTAGATACTAAGGACATAAATCAGGCCTAAAGGAGAACGAATAGTCACACATGTGGAAGCCAGCCATCGTGGATTAAAAACAAAGCTGTCTGGAATAACTTTGAAATGTGACAAGGAAGCTTAAGTAGAAAGTGATGAGATTGCATATACTTTCCTTTTCTCAACCAATGCAAGAAGAATTTCTGAGAGATTTGAAGCATGTTCTGACCAGAATAAACCTTGTAAGCTCCCTACTTTAGTTTCCTTATCTATGCCAAGTACACCAATAATTTAGGAGTTTTAGATCACCAAACCAAATGGTTTCTCTTTGCCAGGCTTGAGGAAAACCATAGTTTATTCGAGAGAGCCAAAGTTTACACCCATTTTTATCTAACACTCCCCAAATAAACATTTACATCTCATTTTTTCTCCCAATATAAAAAATGCATTCATGAGTATGTTCTTCCTTTCTCATGCTTCTAGTGAAGTTGCTTGCAGCCTTCCCCTCATTTCCAATGAACAGTTAATGCTCTTCAGACAATTGCTTTGTTTTGTTTGGGGCCCACACCAGGTTACTCCTGGATCTACACTCAGGAATCATTTCTCGTGGTGCTAAGGGGACCATACGGGATGCCAGGCATCGAACCTGGGTGGCCCATGTACAAAGAAAGCTCTTGTACTATCTATCACTCTGGTTCCTAAACAACTTCTTTAGACATGTTCCTCCACAGCTGTGTACTACCATTGGTAATAAGGCAAGAGATAACCTACCTGGTGTGGACAAGGGAAGAGGATTGCCTTTGTGAGCCCTTCCAATACATGCAAGTAAACAGAACCCAAGTAGTTTTCTATCTGCTTCTCCTATCACCACCCCCAGCAGACTCCCCTTATACCCTCATTTGTCCTGAAACTAGATTATTCCTTAAAAATAGATAGCAATGACATATGTTAAATGTTAACAGGACAATGCTGTGCAGTAGAAGAATACAGCAGGAAGGAAGAGAGACAGTCTGAAAATGCCAACTCAGTTTTCATCAGAGAGCAGGAAAAACTATTTCAGAGTAAGGTATACATACTACTAAAGGAATTCAATAACGGGTGATTCAGTCACAGAAATTTAATGACAAGATTTGTCAAAAGTTTCAAAATAGAACTAAAATCACACTACCATTTATGGTTGTTGTTATTACCAGTTCCTTTTGTTTAACTGTGAAATACTTCAAGATTTAAACAGAAAAATTATTTAGTGTATATATTTCTCAAAAAAAATTCAGATATGCCCATTGGCTCATTTCATCTGCTAATCAGAGACCTAATTTTAGTTTTCTATACTCAAAATATTTTTTCTAGTGTCTTTAAAACTATTCTTTCTTTTGTGCCTCCAATTAAGATTTATGTTTGGGGGGGGGGGCCAGAATGATAGTACAGTGAGTAGGGTACCTGCTTTACAAATGGATGACCAGACTTCAATCCCTAACATCCCAGATAGTCTGCCGATCATTGTCAGAAGTGATCTGTGAGCACAGAGCCAGGAGTAAGCCTTGAACATCTCAAGATGGTCCCCAAAAATAAAATATTGATAAATAATGACTAGGTTGATATAGTATTCAGCATAAAAAGAACGTTTTACTTTGATTAACATACAAAGGTAAAATTCATAAGAACATATATAAAGTATTTAACACATTTTGCTTTAAAATGGTGTATGTTGATATGTTTTATGATCTATTTCTTTAGTTCTTATGTGTGTTTAAATATTTATTGTATACATAGATTTATAATTATTTAAATGTCATTATGAAGGATAAAATAGTTTGAAGTCGTTTTCTTGATCACTTTTCTGTAATTGTGGAAAAATAATAGCAGTACTTTTCTTGTCATAGCAATACCTTATATTGTAGAACTTTCAAATTTAAAGCAATTACCAGACTATAAATTGCCAAAAATTGTAAAATAAAACTATCTATAGTTCAATTTTATCTCATTTTCCCTTTCTACTAATTTGTTTTCCCGAATTCCTAGCCATCTCCTCTTCCATTCCTTGCCAAAAGAATATTGCCATAAGGGAAAAAAATTAAAAGCAGAGCAAACCAGAGGACTTTGTACCTCATAAAAAGAGATTAAATCTCCTGTGAGACATGATTTAAAGAACTAGTAGGTAAAGGAACAGAAGCTGGTGAAAAATGTTTCACATTATCACTTTCTCCTCACCTTTCTAACTTGTGTTTTTTTCCTCTTTGCAACTTGTGGACATTACATTTAAGAAACTTCTATTGAAAACTTTTTATGTGTTGGGGAATGCCAAAACACAGACCCTGTCTCAACGAAATGAGTAGAATTTCATGGGAGAATAAAGTTATTTCGATGGTAGGAATACTTACAGAGAAAAAGTAGTTGTGATTCTTTGTAGACACAAAATAGTAATTAATAAACAACCCTCCAATCCGTAAGATTATGGCAAATTTGCTCATTAACATTTTTCATTCCAGATACACTTAAAATCTACAATCTTAATGATTTAAAAAATGTAATTCAGGGGCCGGGCGGTACCTGCGCTAACCTAGGAGGGACCGCGGTTCGATCCCCCGGTTCCCCATATGGTCCCCCGTGCCTGCCAGGAGCGACTTCTGAGCAAATAGCCAGGAGTAACCCCTGAGCGTCACCGGGTATGGCCCAAAAAACCAAAAAAAAATGTAATTCAGTGGAATTTAATAAATTCATATGTTGTAAAACCAGCACCTCTCTGCTTCAGAACATTTTCATTGCCATGAGAAGAAATCATTACATACTTAGCAGTCACTACTCAGCCCATCCATCCCCCAGACCCTAGCAATCTGCTTCTGTGTCTGTGAATTTACATATTTATATTCTGAATATTTCATATAATATAATCAAATTATATAATATGTCAACTCTTAAATGTGACTTCTTCATAGCTAGTACAATCTTTCAAAGTCCATTCATGTTGTAGCATGTATAGTAGTTCATTTTACTTTCAGGCTGGTATATTCTATTGTAAGGATAGAAGATACTGTCCTGTTATTGTTTTTAAGCAATTGTGAGTCATACTGCTATGAAAATTTCTTTTGAAGTTTTGTTTGAACACCTGTTTTTAATTCTTTGGGAAATAAAACTGGGAGTAGAACCGCTAGGTCATATGATAACTTTTAACTTACTGAACAACTGAAAATCTGTTTTTCCATAGCAGCTATACCATGCTCTATCAGCAATGGGTGATGATCAAAATTTCTCCACATCTTTGCTGACTTTCTTTTTCATTTTTATTATTATCATTATAGTAGGTGAAAGTGGTTTCTCATTCTGGTATGTACTTGCTTTTTCTACTGACTAATGCTATGGTGCCTCCTTCCATGATATGTGTCTTATTTTTTTTTTCTTTAGAAAAATGTCAAGTACATTGCCCGTTTTCAGTAAGATTTTTGTCCTTTGATTACACAAATATGAATTTGTTCTCAAATACATATCATTCTGAGTACTATCAGAAGTGACTCCAAGCACAGAGACAGGAGTGAACCCTGAGCACCACTGATTATTGCCAAAAAATGAACTAAATAAATAAATTATGGAAGAATGTAGGCATTTATAACTGTTTCTAGTCATAAGTATAAGATATACTCAATCTGTGAAATTTACACACTCAGATCCTGAAGAAAAAAATGGACTCACCTAGATTTATCAATTATTCACATGTCACATATTATCATTCTATTTACCTTACTTTAGTGAATATTAATTCACTTAAATATCATAATAAAGTAGTGTCTATTATATCTATTTTACAGATGAGGATAAATAAGCATAAGAATGAGAAGTTAAAAAAATAACAAGAGGCCAGAGAGAATACAGCAAATAGAACATTTGCCTTGCATGGGGCCAACTCAGGTTCGGTCTGCTTCATCCCAGTTGGTCCCTCAGAAGAACTCTTGAATCTTGCCTGGATTCCTTCCTTAGTACAGAGCCAGGATTAACCCCTAAGCAGAGCTAAGTGTGGTCTAAAAAACAAAACCTAAAAATAACAAAAGTTTCAAATGATAGCTCAAGGTTAGAAAATCGGGCACACCTTATTAATCATATATAAATAATAAGTATTGAACACTTAGAATATGAGAACTGGAAACTAGTAATTAACATGTTAATTATTTTAGTAAATATTCCAACTCTTAACTTTATCCTCATCTAAAACAGTCAATTGCTTGGGGTTGGAGAGATAGTACAGTGGGTAAGACAGTAAGTTGCTTTGTATGTGGTTGACTAGGGTTCAATCCCAAGAGTAAGCCCCAAGCATAGGCAGATGTGGCCACAAAATAAAGCAAAGCAAATCAGCCAATTACTATTTGCCCTTTAACAATGGTAGTTTAGACTAAGGTTAAAGGAAAGGTAGTGAAAGAGTTCAAATTGGACTTTCAAAATTGACTTTCTAGATTTTAATTAGCAGCTTGCTAGTCAAATTAATGTTATTACAGCTTTTCTTTTAAAATATAACCCATGAGCAATAAAAGCAAATATAACCATAATCTTTTGTTTTGTTTTGTTTTGTTTGGTTTGGTTTGGTTTTTGGGTCACACCCGGCAGTGCTCAGGGGTTACTCCTGGCTCCATGCTCAGAAATTGCTCCTGGCGGGCACGGGGTACCATATGGGGCACCGGGACCATCCAGCCTTGACTCCTGGATCCCAGACATAGAAACAACACAGTTCTCCACAAGAGCTCCAGGAACCAAATCCCTTTCGGGGCACCCTTAATACTGCTCTGACACCAACATGTGCCAGTTCTAAAATGATATCCTGAGAAAGAGGAAATGGGAATAACTTGATCTAAGAGCAGGTTGTCCTACCTCACCAGCCAACAATAAGACAAAATCAGAAGACTTGTCACCCCTTGATCTGTGCAAAAGCCAAGATCACTATCTATAGATGACTGACTGGTCGTTACAACCATGACTGGACAGTATGAATCCTGGGGCCAACAACAAAGCTCTAGCCCACATTTTGGTCTACGATCTGTACAACAAACAAGATCTCTAATGCCAGAGATCTGACTGAGACACTCTCAACTGGATGGGTCTTCTGGAAACATATCCCTG
Organism: Crocidura indochinensis; assembly: GCA_004027635.1. Lineage (NCBI taxonomy): Eukaryota > Metazoa > Chordata > Mammalia > Eulipotyphla > Soricidae > Crocidura > Crocidura indochinensis. The sequence continues at coordinate 13,685 of PVKC010029577.1, forward strand.
GCTCCATCCCAGGAGCAGTGCAATGACCACGACCACCAATTACAGAAGAACCACAAAGACTTCATAAGCTCCACTCCTTGATCTGTGCAGCTACCAAGATCTTTAGATATAGAGGTCTGCTTTTATCGCCCACGACGAAGCATAAGTCTTCCATACACCATAAAAGCACCGAGGGGAGAGTAAATGAACAGACAAGGAATCTACAGTCAATCCCATGACACTATGTTTCAAGGGTGGAGAGACCCTGTATCTCCTAGGCCAAGGGAATTCCCTCTCCAATGCCCCCATTTTTTACTATGCCTATGCAGGGGAAAAAAAAAAAGACAGGGAAGTACAAAATAATCTTTTTATCTATCTATTTATTTATTTTTATCTTCTTTGACTTCTCTTTGTTTTGGTATAGATATTGAAGTTGATATCCCCAATTTTATTTTACGTTATTTTATCTTTCTCTTTCTTTTTGCGCTCTGCATGGTTTTATTTCAGGACCTAGACTATTAATTGGTGCTTGTCTTTAGTGCTGTAGTGCTCACTGGAAATTTTATTCGATATTTTTTTCGTATTGTTGTGGTATTTCAATTCCTTTTTTCTGGTCCTCTTTCAAACTGAGGTGAGAGCCTCTAGAAGGACTATACCCATTTCTGACTTATTTGATTTTTACTCCACTTTATTGCTTTTTCTTACTTCAAATAAAACCACATAACTTGATCTAGTTCTGCCTCTCAAAAAGAGGGGGAAATAAGGGAGGGTACCAGGACCAACCAGATATATGATCACTAAGTAGTAAGCTAATCACAGAGGGGGCCACTTATTTTAGCAGCCCTGGGGGTGAGGATAGGGGATACAGGATGCAGGATTGGAATGGGGGTAAAGGGAGGGCAAATTTGGTGATGGGAATTCCCCTGATTCAATGTTAATATGTACCTTCAATACTACTGTGAAAGATATGTAAGCCAATATGGCCAAAATAAAAATTATAAAAAAGAAAAAATGAAAGTTGGATTTAGGGGCCGGAGTGGTGGCATAAGAGGTAAGGCGTCTGCCTTGCCCGTTCTATCCTAAGATGCCACGATTCAATCCTCTAGCATCCCATATGGTCCCTCCCCCAAGCCAAGAGCGATTTCTGAGTGCATATCCAGGAGTGTCACCAGGTGTGGCCCAAAAAACAAAAATAAATAAATAAAATTTACAAAAAAGAAAGTTGGATTTGAAACAATTTGTTGAGCACTTCTTTGTAAATTGCTTATTTTGTAAAACTTTTTAAATTGTGGCAAATGTATATAATTACAAAAATGACCAGTTTAACTATCTTTCAGTCATTTTATGTATATTTAGGTGGTTTAGAATTATCATCTTCTAAGATTTTTTTTTTTTTTTT
>PVKC010029578.1:0-15049 GCA_004027635.1 Crocidura indochinensis
CACATACTCATAAATAGCCAAATACTGAGAAAAGAATAAATACATTCTCTCAGTCTATTTTACAGGAAAGCTTTTTCTATACATCAATTATTCTATAGGGATGTCAGTAGAAGTTGCTTTGTTGAAAACAACTACAGTATTTCAAAACCAGCCCCAGTGCTGCATTATATAAAAGGGAGATGAAATTTCCCAAGGTCATGCAAAGACAAGGCTAACGCATCTGAAGCAGTCTGTGCTTATTAAAATTCGAACTGGATTGGTGAGAACAATTTCCAATTTAGCACTTCTGCAGTAAATCTCCTGTCTTGATTATCCCTACGCACACCTCCCATCCAATGGCCCTTCTCAATAAAGGACCTCCTGGACTGTATTTTTTTCAAAGTCTGGAAATAAAAATTCTCCTCTCTGTACCAAGTCCTTTGCAAAAGATCTTGCTTATAAAATCTTTGAGTTGTTTGAAAAAGAAAAAAAATGCATAGAGCCAAGTGCTTTTATTGTGGCCAGGTTTGAGCCTTTCAGAACAAGGGATTGAGGCAAAAGATTATTTAACCCCATCTACTCCAGCAGAACTCTCCCTTCCTGAATCTGTGTGCTGCTCAGCCTGTAAGAAAGCTCCTTGTGGAGGAAGAGGGAGGGAGAAGTCAGCCAGAGAACTGCAGGCATCTGCAGCGATCCCAAAAGGAAAAGGAAAAAAAACACCACTATGACAGTGTGAAAGGATCCAAAACATCAGCTTCCAAATTCGTCTGTCACTTCAGACTCCCTTGAGTTGACAGAACTGCAGACTTTCTCGTCTGCAGACTTGAATGTGTCTGCAGGCAAAAAAGCAGAGCTAACAAGAGAAGAAATTTCTGCTTATTTCCTGACTGTGCATGAAGCTAAAATCCAACTTCAGCTTTCAGCTGAGGTTCTGGGCCCAGCCAACTACCCAAAGGTAAATTTTTATAAATTATTATGTTGTCTAGTTAACATTTGATAAACTGGTTTGGTTGATCTCACAAAGCTAACATTTTTGCTTAACATTTAATTTTTTATTAAATTTCATTATTTATATTACTATTATAAATTATATTATTTTTACCAAAAATAATTTATTTTTCTTTTCTTCCCTGAAATTAAATAATTAGTATTAATAAGTGATAGTTTTAATAGAAAGTAAAAACACATGTAGATGAGTTGATAGTCATAGCAGCACGGTCTATGAAGTCTATATCCTGAAATGTGATATGTAGCAATACTTTACTAAATAAATTTAATAAATCATAAGGAAAGTGGTTCCAAAAAAGGCTCTCAATCAAAGAAATTCGTATGCTTTCCATGTTTAAATGATGTTCAAATCAATATTGTTGTCGCAGTTTGTACCTAGCAACAATGTAGAAAGAGAACATTTTCCTTTATCCTAAAGGAAGGAAAATCTCTTTATTGGTATATGCTTCTTTATTTTTTAGTCACCAAGACTATTATTTCTTTCCTGATCTTTTGTGTAGCTTTATAATTGACCATATATTCTCTCCTTTAACATTGTAAGGATTCGTATACAAACATTCAAGTCCCCTGATTCCTTATGCAGAAAAGGAGGAAGGGAAATCAAAGGGGAGAAAATCTTATGATAACATGCACTGTTAGATACTCCATGCCTGCTTTCTAACCAGCAATGCAAGTCATGCTCTCCCTCACTGGTTCCTCCTAGTTATTAGAGGTCACCCTGAATAGAACAGTATGCTTTCAACAGCAGATCAATACTGTTGATATATAACCAGAGGCATTGCAGAATTAGCATCTCTTATGCAATGTCTTAAACCTACCAAGAAGTTATATATGATTGTAGCTCAGTTCTCTCTAGCCTAAGTGCCCTCAATTAAAAATAATGCAATCAGTACAACTCAGCAGTATTCTCTTCCCCCCCCCCAACTTCCGTCTTTTCTTATGGGTTTTATTTTTTAGGTTTACAATTTATTCAGTTAGACTTTGATGGATAAAACTATAGTTAACCCTATTTCTTTATTAAAAGGATTCCATTCTTGAACAAATTTTAAGTTTATGCTTTCATTCACTCAATAAAATCTAGTAAAACATAATAATCTATTTGATCCTTTTATCATCTAGTCAACAGAAACTGCTTTTTTGAGTTTTAGAAAAGAATGTGTACATGTTATTGATGAAATTTTTTCTTTTCAGGGAATTTTTGTACCACCATTCGGCTATTAAAGTACTAGGGCTTCCTTTTAGATCCTTTGGGATTTCATCTCCATAGTGTCTTGTGGAGCTATAGCTTCACTTATCAACTAAATAAAATAATGATGATAACAGAAATGAAATAGATAGTATTGTATATGGATAACTTTGTGCCTTATTTTTACTCAACTAATTTGTAATAGTACTGAAATACTCCAACTTATGTTTAGCAAAATATCCAGAATACATTAGGACATTTTTCCCCCAGCCAAGAACATAAACAACTCTTTTGTTGAAAACTTCCAGGTGTCCTTTCCCCTCTTGTATCACTTTAAAACAAAGGTCATTGAAAGGCAGAGGATCCACGAAAATTCCCTAGTAGGCCAGGCTACTTGAGCCTTACCCAATCAGAAAGAAGTCTGGTTTACCAAAGGCCTGTAACATGTCTTCTACCATAAACTGGATTGTTTCAGTGGTGGCATCACCTGGTCATCAAGTGGACAGATTCATTGTGGTCTTAACTGAGTGAAAGGTGGTGCAATAACTAAGTAAACAAGATAAGTGGGTGCTAAATACATGCAATCCTGGTTTGTTTCAGCCTTTACCAGGTTCTAGGACTGGACAAATGAATCTCACTTTGGCCCAGTCATACAGATGGATCTTTGCTTTTAGTCTCTTTGTAAAACAGAAGTCATAAATTAGTTGCCAAGTTCTGCTGTGAATTAAATGAAGAATTACACATACTGGAATATATGAAGCAACCCATTGATAATAGTTCCCAGGTAGCAAAGTGACTTCCCTGGCTCCCATCATAGCTCTGCAGAGTCAGTCTTTGCTAGGTTTTCCCTTTATTGACATTGCTCTACCATCAAATGCCTATGTCAGTTCTCTGCCAGAGGGAGCACAGCAGATTAGACAGAGCCTAGGTCTCAGAGCAATCATGGTTTTGAACTCTGGCTCTGTTTTCATAGGCATAAATTCATAAATGCAGTTGCTGTAAGAATTAAGTGAGATATTTACTAAATGTTAGGTGTAGTACTTGGAGCGAGAGCAAGAAATTTCAACGATTTGGGGGAAGAAATCTTTTCTACCAGTGGTGTCCTATTTTGCACTTGGAATGATTACTCTGATAAATGATAAAGTTGGAACTAAGAAAAATATGATCTTTTGAAGGGTCTTTTGTACCCTAAGAAAAGAAAATGCAGATCTGTCACTTCATACTCCCTCAGAGCATCTCAACTTGAAACATTTATGACTGTGAGTCTCCTGCTCCATCAATGAGTCACCTCTTAATGGCCAATTCCAGTGAAACTAAAGAGAGTTTTCTGCTTCAGGCTGTGAGACAAAATGCTGCTTTGCAGTCAATTCTATTTCAATGGCCTACTTGGACTGGAAGGAGACCCCCAACATTGCTCCTTTCTTATTTATGCTCACGGCAAGAATAAGGGTTTTGACTTGCTCTAAGGGGAATTTTTCCCTCTCAAATGAAACTCAAAGGAAAGGGTTTGCTTTTTTTTGTCTTTTGTTTTTTGTAAACCTCTCCCCTATGTTCCTAGCACTGAAATGTCAGCTGCTTTTTCTGGCTACATGTATCAGAACAGCCTGTCTCCATAGCAATGAAAGAGTATAGAGAGACTCTAGTTTTATGCGCCATTCTGTGAAATAATTCTTAGTCTGCTTTTTAAAAACCTTCTTTAGAAATTAAGTCTCCAGGCCTGGCTTGGTCCCTTCCTCTTATGCAACCAACATAATTAGACCAATTGCCGTAGCTAAATGTTTCCTTTAAAGATTCAGTGAATGCGTGTTAAGAAAACAAGTAGGAAAGCCACTAAGATGGAAGCCAGTTTACTGTGAGGGGAAGTAACAGGGAAGGCAATGAAAAGCAATAGAAATGACCTTACTTCATAGCACAAACTGCACACTCTACCTAAAGTACAAATTTCACATTCCCACTGCCCCCTATCTCTCCAGAATGGGCTCTAGGGTGCCCAAGAGGGCATTGGACCTAGGCTGCTTTGCCTCCTACAAACTTCTATCAAATCCCCTTTGCCTTGTCCTGTGAAATAGAGGTACAAATATCACAAAAATTGGGATGGGTGGAAAGCAATAATGTATCCCAGATCTTACCTTCACCATTGAATTTTTTTAGTAGCGGTCTTTGTGAAGCACATCAAACTTCCGTTTCTTACTTGTCAAATGAGTATAACAGGTAATGTGAGTTTTGAAGAATTAACTAAAATAAAGTCTACCTTTTGTATATCTAACCTTGATAAGTAACTTTTAAATTATTGCTTTCTTGGAGATACACTGTTGTAAATATAAGCCTCAGAATTAGTGTTGCATAAATATGAATCATTTGATTTCTAAAGAGAAAAAAATAAGAGTTAAGGGTGTCTTATGAAAGAATAATAATAAGCTCATTTTGCTAACTTTAGGGCACATGTGATTAAAATATCTCATCTCTTATTCCATTACTTTTGTTAAAATTTCTGTTTCCAATATCCTCTAGGACTAGGTTGTATAACTATGAAATAACGACTATTTCTTACAGTACAGACAATAAACATACTCAGTGTCATATATAATACAAAAAAGCGATAGAGGCTGCAGAGCAAAAATAGGAAGGGGCTAGTGAAACATATACTCTAATAGATATTGCTGTATTGTTAGGGAGGCAGCAAGAATCAAATCATTAGGTCAATTAGTAGTACACAGGCCCTCCATCTAGTGGCCTTGAGCATGAAGCAGGCTTCACTTCTCTACTGAAAATGTCCTTGGCCAGTGCCTATGACCAAATGCACAAACAGGCAATAGTTTACTGCCCAGGTGTACTTGGGACACTGACATATTTAAATTAAATTCTTCAAATTATTTCTTCAAAATAAGTGAAAAATTTGAATATTTTCTACTTCTTTGTGTGTGTGTGTGTGTGTGTGTGTGTGTGTGTGTGTGTGTGTGGTTTTTGGGTCACACCCGGCAGTGCTCAGGGGTTACTCCTGGCTCCATGCTCAGAAATTGCTTCTGGCAGGCATGGGGGACCATATGGGGCACCGGGATTTGAACTGATGACCTTTTGCATGAAAGGCAAATGCCTTACCTCCATGCTATCTCCCGGGCCCCATATTTTCTACTTCTAAAAATAGATTTTTATTCTTATATTTCATAAAAAAGATTGTTAAAACTCTATCCTCATCTAAAACCTCAATGTTTTTGCCCAGAAACTCTCTCTGAAACTTTTCAATAATAGGTGCATCAACAATACTCTCAATTTGTTTATTATATATGTCTTAAAAATTTAAAGATGTGGGGTCGGAGAAATAGCATGGAGGTAAGGCGTTTGCCTTTCATGCAGAAGGTCATCGGTTCGAATCCCGGCATTCCATATGGTCCCCTGTGCCTGCCAGGAGCGATTTCTGAGCATGGAACCAGGAGCAACCCCTGAGCACTGCCGGGTGTGACCCAAAAACCACAACAACAAAAAATTGTAATGATGCTGCAAAATTTAGCCCCTCAAATAAATTTTCATTCTGTGGTGATGATATCTACCTCTTATTATTTACAAGATTGCTTTCTCCAATGTCATTTAAAAAGGCTTATTTAAAAGCTCTTGAGCATGTAAACTGTGACTTTCTAAAATTGTGCAACTCTAACATTTGTAATAATGAGGTCATACTGCAAGAATAATGATCAAATCTGCTTTAAATACCTCTATCTCCTTTTTTATTGTCATGATGACCTTTTTAATCACAAAAGTAAATATTTCTTGCGATCTTTCTAGGTTGTTTTCCTAAAATGATTTTTTTGTTGTTCCAAAAGAAGTAATGGAAGCAGTGGTCTATAATGTGAGAGGCCTTATAAGCACTAGAATATAAGGCAACTCTCTCTTCATTGTTTTACATTCCCTTTGAGAATATAATTATATTATTGAAGTAAAAGTTAAAAGCAATGCCTGTGTTCTTAAAAACAATAAGAAAGGAGCCTAACCTCTAGCCTAACCAAAACCAAGGTTAGTGATGGTATATCCTTAACCTGAAAGTTAAATAGAGGTTAACTTTGATGGTATGAGTATATATCTGTGTGTGTTGTGTTGTGGGGTGTGTGTGTGTGTGTGTGTGTGTGTGTGTTTGGTTTAGGTGATGATAACTGAGGTTATTTGGGTACTGGCAAGAGAATTATATGAGTGAGAAGAACTTGTTCAAAGTCTTTCTTCAGGAGAGGTGGTGATCTTTTTTCAGTGGTGATCAGAGAGGAGGCCAACACCTCTGAAGCGAAGGACAGAGTCCAGGAAACATATATCCTAAGAGACTCTCTATGATCCCTTCTCTCTGAGCACCAAAAGTATTTATTCTCTGCTTGATTTATATAGTTGATGAGTCTGATTCTCTGCTGAACCCTAATTTTTTATTTGACTAAAGTTCCAGCAAGCAAAAACAAGTGAGTCAATCCCTAACTTGAATCCAGATGAGGGACAAATGTGCTAGGAGACTCAATTAATTAAAGTGACAGCTAATAATCAGGGTTCCAGAAAAATCTGTATCATAGAGTCTGTGTTTATCATTTGTTTTCGAGACTGGATCATCTCTGTGTTAACAACTCAGCAGAAAACTAGAAGTACTAAAAATAGAAGAATATGTCTCTTACTCCTTGAATATCTTTAATACCAAGCTATAGAGTTTTATCATGATACTCATGAATACTTTAAAGCCCTAAAACATCAGTGCTGATTCTGGATCAGGTAACAACACGTATCTGTTAGCCAAAATATGACTAAGAGATTTGCTCTCTGATAATAAAGCCTTTGACTATCCTATAACAACAGGGTAGAGGACAACTTCTCTTTTAGTCTGACTATAAAGTACCTAGAAAAACCATTTTGTTTACTTCATTTCCCTGAAAGGAGATTTTTTCATAGTTACAATAATGTCCAAAAATAGTGACCCACAGGCTTCCTCTGACATAAATAAATGCAGCAGAAGGTACCTGACCATTTTTGGAAGTGTGGGCTACAGGAATGAGAAAAAAAAATAAGATAACATGGAAGAGTCCATGTAAATTCTCTTTTTCCTAGAGTATATGGTTTGTCTTTCTCCGTTTATTTGGTATAAAATAAGATGAAAAGATCAAGTGATCTTCATCTGCTTGAAAACCAAAAATGCTGCATCAAATTTGTCTTAGCCTTTTAGAAGAAGGACTTATAAAGTTGACTGAGACCCCAGTGAAAGAAACAACAATGTAGTGATGGGAGGTCATTTTCTAGGGAAATTCAAAACAATACAAGGAAATTACAATGTAAAAGACCTGGAGCAATAATGACCAGCATTAAAAAAATTAAAGGAATTTTTGATACAACCAACACAAAAGGTGGAAATAAGTAGATTATAAGCCTATATAGCCTTTGGAGCTATGGCCATTTGGCATTCTAATTCAATAATCAGTTTTTTGATGTTGGGGGAAACAAAGAAAAGAGAGCTAAAAAAGCAAAGGTACAGAAAAACTGAAGTGCCAGTGGTGTCAAATGTTAAGATAAATAAATTTAAGTGGCAGATTTAAAAAACTAAAATTTACCATTTGGAATATCAATGAGTAGTCTTTCTTCAAGTAAGCTCATTCATTCATTTCATGTTCTAAAAATATATTATGAACAGAGAACAAAAGCAAATACAAAAATCTATTCTACCTAACATTCTAATTGAAACTTCTAGAAAATATTTTAGGAGCTGAAATAATAGACTGAAGAGATAGTTCAATGGGTTGAAAACATGATTTGAATGCTGGAGGTCTAGAATGATCTCTAGCACAGTCCAGTTCCCTGAGCACCATCAGGAGTGACCCTGGAGCACTGTGCCAAGAGAAGCCCCCTAGCATCATCAGGTGTGACCCAAAAATAAAAAAAAAAAAACTCAAATAAGATCAATTTTAAATGATCAATTCAAAATGAACCAGTGTTTAAACATCCTGCTATTTGTTTGAAGTTATTTGTTTGAAGTTTATTCCTAAATCTAGACAGTTCTAATTAAGTTCTAATACAGTGTTTCTCAAGCTTTTTTTACCCTGTCTCTCTTCTGAACTTGTTTCCTTCCCACGGGCCCTAACCTTACTGGTTCCCCCACCTTCAGTCTTGTGCTATAGACCCTCGTTTATGCAGTTTTATCTGTGGGCCCCTTGAAATAAGACCAGAAAGGGCCTTGTCATCAGGAGTGACAATCACAACCCACAGCCTATTCCTTAGCATCTCTCAGGTAATTCTCTCAAGCTAGATTCACTATCTTTCTAGTTAGTGCAAAGCATATTCAGACTCTTTTCCTTGTTTCTCCAGGAAGAGAACATGTAGACCTGCTGAGAAATCTAATTACAATCTCCATTCATGGTGCAATCCAATTACAGCCTCTCCCATGGCGAAAGCCAATCCTTTATACAAAAGAAAGCCAAACAAAGGAGTTTAAAACAGGGACTGTGCCCTTGTTCTGCCTTCTCTCCTAGGCAACTAGCAAGTTTACTTGTCTTGTCTTGCATAGAAACAGTAGTCAGAACCTATTTCTAACTCCTATTCCAAATAAGTAGAGAAAAAAATGTTTTTATAACTGATGCCAGGGATTTGGGGAGATTTTGTCAGAGATTTGTTAGTTGAGCAATGCAAACTTTGAGATAATTTCCATTCACATTATGAATTATGCTAGATGATTTCACTTGACCCTAGGCTTGTATGTAGAACAAATGGGGGTGGGAGTAGTGGGAATTGGTGAGTAACTTAAGCCAATATCCTCCTATATTATTTGCTCCTGGTATCTATAAGGTTCTGTGGCACTCTTTCCGTAATATTAATCTATTTGCTTGAGAATAAGATATGATAGATATGATAAAAGAGGAATCACTCCCAAATTCTTAATACCTAATTGGAAGAAATGGAGACCTCTCAAAAGAACTATTTGTGAAAATACAGATTTAAAAGCACCTACTCATGAGTACTGAAACAATACAGCTTCTACCTTCTAATCAAACTTCTGTCACTTTAATCACTGGAGACCTTGAATATGTAGAAAGTCCAGATTTTTAGCTTACCCCTCCAAAAATGGGTAATGAAAAGAGCATCAGATTTTAAGTATTTAACTAAAAAAAAGTAAAGTGGCGATCGTTAAATTTTTATAATGATAGTTAATAAAAGTTGAGAGAGATGAGATTTTATCATTCAGCATGACTCCAAAAGCAAAGTGTGTTTTATTTTTTTATTTCAATTTGAGTATCTGATCATTTATCATTTATATGTTATGATAGACACTCAGTGGTTAAGTGTTTGAAATCTGCAAAATTCAGAACTAGTTTACTTATTGGTCTGTAACCAAGAAGGTCCAGTTCTGCAAGTGCTAAAAGATACCAACCAATTGAGGATAAGATAACAGGTAGAGGGACCAGAGAGACAGTAAAGGGATCACGTTACTTTCCTGATGCTCAGTGGATCCTAGTTTAAACACTGGCATCACAAATGCCCCTTCACATCACCCAGTATGACCAGTAGGGATCCCTAAGCACAGAGCCAGGAGTAAGCCCTGAACACAGCCTAATATGGTCAACCCCTACTCCCATAATACATGTTAGAAAAAATAAATGACATGTCAAAAGAGCTTTATTAGCAAGAATCCCGCATCTGCTTCACATCCTTAGAGATTCATATTGCCCACACACTGCAGTGTATTTTCAGAAAGGGCCAGGTGTAGAGCAAGGAACATCAGATGGTCATAATATTTTCTTATGGATGGGTCCTCTGAGTTATTTGCAAGCCTCAGCAATGATTAAGGGTTCAGCTTACACCTTATCTTCCTTGTAATAAACTTCAGAGGGAAGGACAAGATAAGGGGAACATTCTCTACATTCTCAATACCCTTGCCCAGAAGAATTTAATGTCTTTGTCATTTTTGAGTTCAGCTGTTAATTTATTTTGGGCTGATTTCAGGTCTCTAAAAACATAAACCTGCTTCAAGATGCAGTATTTGGTCAGCTGTACATGCTTTTACTGATTTTCGTCAGTATTTTGTTGGGAACCAAGCAAATGTGAGCTGCTCTAAGTCAACCAGTACTTTGAATTCAGAAGCTCAACTCCAAATATCCTCTTTTCTCTTTTCATTTCTTTTTTTTAATCTCCCTTACTATCAAGTCCAGTACATAACAGTATACTTTGCAGCTTTTGTTGTAAGACTTTGATTTCTTTATTTCTAGAAAAAAAGTCATCATTTCCTAAATTTAGGTACAGGAAGATTCTGGAAGCATTTGTTTTTGACTGGGAAAATTTTCCCCTTAAATCTCAGTCTTTGCAGTAAGCAAGGCTTGGTTGGTCATGGGGCTTTGAGAAACACTCTGGTTGAGCTGGTTGAGAAAAACAGCTGATGGTTGTTGTCTTGTGAGCTGATCATAATTTATATGAGTGAATTCAAAGGCAAATGTTTTTTTTCTAATATGAACATACTATTCTGATGGGGTAGGAATGCAGGATGTTATTATAGATATACATATTCAGGTATGACTAACTCCCAACCATAATTAGTCCACTTTAGGACTTTTTTGTCTTAAATTGTATGTTTGGCAATGGAACATAGTAAGTGCTAAATTTATTAACATAGCTAGAGATGGCTGACTCAATGCCTGATTCCTCTTCCCAGAACTTTCGGCTATTGTCTCCAGAAATCCTATAGTCTACTTTTTTTTTCTTTATATCTGTATAGGGCCCATGTCCAGAGAGCTGAAGGGTTGCTGTGAGGTACTCTGGCCACCAGGCCACCCTGTTCATCTAGAATCCATGCTGTGAATGTACATGTCTCAAAAGCAAAGGAATTCACTGCTCAAAATTAACAAGTAATAGATTTGCAGTACAGTATTTGTAATCCAAACTAAAACTTTCAGTTTGACTAATTAGATTGTTCTTATTCTTTTTTTTTTTTGGTTTTTGGGCCACACCCAGTGACACTCAGGGGTTACTCCTGGCTATGCGCTCAGAAGTCGCCCCTGGCCTGGGAGACCATATGGGGCATGGGGGATCGAACCGCGGTCCGTCCAAGGTTAGCGAGATAAGGCAGGCACCTTACCTCCAGCGCCACCGCCCCGGCCCCTAATTAGATTGTTCTTGATGAGACCTACTTCTGCATATTCTGGGAATTAGCACAGAACTAAAAACAATGTCTCAAATGTTCCCTCTCCATGATGGAACCTGATTCCCATGTACCATGAGTGAATTTCAGCTCCAGCCCCTCATGCTCTTCCACCAGCACTGCTGGTGGCACCAGCATAAGTAATGCCAGGGATGCCCATACTCCTTAAGCTCCTCTTCAGGTGGTTCCTATAATAATAAATTAAAAAATAAAACCTTTAGAGGTTGGAAGATAGTTGGCAGGGTTGTGGAGACCTATGTTTGATCCTCAGCACTGAATGATCCAGAGCGTTGCTAGGAGTGACCCTGAGTACTACTGGCTATGGTCCAAAACCATAATTAAAAAAATTAATTAATAAAATAGTTGGTTTCACTGAGCTCATGAGTTTGATTTCATTTGGTGAGAGTGAAAGGAACATAATGAACAAGGGTAGTGAATTGAAGACTCAATTTCTCCACAAGGTTCCAGATCCATGCTGGTGCTACAGTAGTCTAGAGTCTGCAGGAAAAGAGCCATCGGAAGAAAGGGACAAATGGAAACTGCCATCTACAATACAAATTCCTTATCTTCCCCCAACTATCAGTGTTAGCTATCTAGTTAGCTACCTATTATCTGTTAGTTATCTATCTATCTAAGTGAGCTATTTTTCTAAAGCTCTGGATTCCAGAGTACATTTACTTCTTGTGATTAGGTCAAGAATCCTCCTTAGTGAGGGATCAGCACATTTGGATATAGCATGGCTTCTGGTTATTTCCCAGTGGTTATGCACCACTAAGGGGAGTCAAAGCTTCTTTCTTCCTAACTCATGTGTGTTCTTGAGGCCTACATAGTTGACTGATGCGGCAGGGGTCCATTTCTAAGCACAAGGCAACCAACCAATGTAACTTTTCTTCAAGTGAAGGTTTGTTGCAAGTTAGCCCCTGAAGAGGCTGACTGATAGAGGGATGGAGGATGAGGTTTTACCCCTCAAGCTCGAAGCACGCATCTGCCACCCTGTTCAGCCGTCGGTTCTGAGGTGAAGCGGCGGGTAAACAGCTCGCAGACCGTCAGGCTTGTTGAAATATTAGCTTTATTCGGAGGACAAGACTGAAGCCCAAATGCCTCAGCATCAGTTCCAGTCAAAAAGCCCCTCGCCTTCCACAGACCCTTGTTTTTATCCCCCAGAATCAGGTACCACCCAATGGTGGGAGCAGAATCAGGTACCACCCTAGGGTGGGAGCAGAATGCCAGGTCATGCTCTAGGGTAGGGCACAATCACCGATCAGGGTAGGGTCAGTAACATAATAATCCCATAAAATGACATCAACAAAGGTTGATGTCGTTAATGAAGGAGGTAAAGGAGGAACAGGGGGTAAAAAGTTCTTTAAGAAGAATAAAAAATATTTCTTTAAGGAAGACAAATGAGAGTTTAGGACAAATAACAAGCAAGCATCTTGTCCTGTTTGTATACAGAGAAATAAGTGATTTTCCTGTGTTATTCATGGTCATAAAACCCTGTGAAGAAGGGTTGCAGCCACACCAAGAAGGGTGATGCAGCTCTCATTTCCCAGAAATTCCTTCTTTTAGTAAGAAAATAGACACTCCAAAGAGACATCTTTCTGCATATGTTGAATCTCAAATGTCTTCAACTTAAAAGTCTTCATTCAAGCTCTAAGTTTTCCAAAGAAGACTCAAAATGGTCTCACATCAAGGAGCAAGTTCTTCTGTCAGGGATTCTGAAAAAAAAATTTACTCATGAATCCCACATTTTGAACCAATGGTAAAGATCCCAACAAAAAATAATACAATCAAACAATAAAATTAAATTTGGAAATATGAAGAGAATCTAACTGAGAGCTTAACAAGGGGTGGCCCCAAGGGGATACAGGAATGGGCTAACAGGGAACCTATATATATATATATATATATATATATATATATATATATACATATATATATATATACTGACAGTATGAGCACTTTTGAAACCTACAATATGCCATTTAGAGAAGGTAGTTGTGATTTTCAAGAAAAAATCAAGTTACAGAAGAAAAGCCTAGAAGAAATATATCTTGCTTTTACTCTCCTTCTTTCAAATCTCTCCTACCTGTGCACTACAAACTGAATCTATATGAAACTGTCAGATAAGAACTCTGGCCCAGCAATACCATTCTTAGGGATATACCCTAGGAATACAAAAACACAATACAAAAATGCCATCTTAAAAAGCCTATGTTCATCACAGCTCTATTTACAAAATAGAGTAGCCAAAATCTGGAAACAACCCAGAAGCCCAACAGCACATGAGTGGCTAAGGAAACTGTGATGCATCTACACAAGGGAATACTATGCAGCTATTAGGAATAATAAAGTCATGAAATTTACCTATACAAGGATGGAAACGGAGACTATTATGCTGAGGAGAATGAGTCAGAGGGAAAGAGGGAGATGTAGAATAGTCTCATTCATCTGTGGGATTTAAGAAAAATAAAGATAGTATAGTAATAATACCCAGAGACAACAGAGATGAGGGCCAGAAGGACCAGCCCACAATATGAAGCTTACCACAAAGAGTAGTGAACATGGTTAGAGAAATAACTACACTAACAACTACCATGACAATGATAGTGAGAGTGAATACAGGCAGGAGGTGGAAGAGAAGGAAAATGGGGCATTGGTAGTGGGAAGTTTGCACTGGGGAAGGGAGAGTTGTACATTTTATGACTGAAACCAAATTACGAACATGTTTGTAACCATGGTGCTTAAATAAAGATATTATTTAAAAAAGAAGAGGCAGAGGAAAAAGTGGAGGAGGAGGAAGAGAAGATGAAGAAGAAAAAGAAAAGGAGGAAGAAGAAGGAGGAAGAGGAAGAAGAAAAGAAGAAGGAAAAGAAGAAAAGAAGAAAAAGAAGAAGAAAAGAAGGAAAAGAAGGAGAAGGAAAAGAAGAAGGAGGAGGAGAGGGAAAGAAGAAGAAAGAAAGAGAGAAAGAAGAAGAAGAAGAAGAAGAAGAAGAAAGAAGAAGAAGAAGAAGAAGAAGAAGAAGAAGAAGAAGAAGAAGAAGAAAAGAAGAAGAAGAAAAGAAGAAGAAGAAAAGAAGAAGAAGAAGAAGAAGAAGAAGAAGAAAAGAAGAAGAAGAAAAAAAGAAGAAGAAGAAGAAGAAGAAGAGACTCTGTGAAGAGACTCTGTTAAGGCAATCAATTCACACAGGCCTCAGAGAGCTCAAGGAAGTGACAGCAGGCAGACATAGAATGGATATGCTATTCATGATCTAGGTCTTTTCCCAACATTGGAGAGTCATAATTAACAGCTGGAGACCAGCTGTGCCCACTCCTTGCCTGAATAAGTAATCCCATTCCCCTCTGAAAGCAGAAATAAGCTTCGAGTTTTCACCCTATTTTCAAAGAATTTAAATCCCAGACATAAAAGCTACTAGTTTTGTTGTCTGTTTCTTTCTCAGAAGGCAGGGCAATTTCTCAGAAGACAGAGTAATTTTGCACCAAAGGGACATCAATTATCTCCATACTCAACTTGTCAGCCCTCACCAAAATACAGGAGAATCTCTGCCAGGTGCTGAATCCTGGAGGGACTTCTGCTTGGAATGAGTGCTTTCATCAGAGGTTTTCACATTAACTAAATATTCATCAAAGCCCTCCATTGTTCCCCCATCTGGTCTTCATTCCCTGAGAATGAGGCTACTTGGAACCATTCTAGGGGTATAGTTTGATGCTTTTCTTAATCCTGAAAGAGAATCACCCCC
>PVKC010029579.1:0-15064 GCA_004027635.1 Crocidura indochinensis
TTGGTTGTTTCCAGAGCCTGGCTATCGTGAATAGTGCTGCAATAAATATAGGTGTGAGGAAGGGGTTTTTGTATTGAACTTTTGTGTTCTTAGGGTATATCCCTAGGAGTGGAATAGCTGGGTCGAATGGGAGTTCAATTTCCAGATTTTGGAGGAATCTCCATATTGCTTTCCATAGAGGTTGGACTAGACAGCATTCTCACCAGCAGTGGATAAGAGTTCCTTTCTCTCCACATCCCCGCCAGCACTGATTATTCTCATTCTTTGAGATGTGGGCCAATCTCTGCTGTGTGAGGTGGTATCTCATCGTTGTTTTAATTTGCATCTCCCTGATGATTAATGACGAGGAGCATTTTTTCATGTGCCTTTTGGCCATTTGTATTTCTTTTTTTATCAAAGTGTCTGTTCATTTCTTCTCCCCATTTTTTTGATGGGATTAGATGTTTTTTTCTTGTAAAGTTCTGTCAGCACTCTGTATATTTTGGATATTAGTCCCTTATCTGATGGGTGTTAGGTGAATAGTTTCTCTCATTCGGTTGGGTGACTCTTGTATCCTGGGCACTATTTCTTTTGAGGTGCAGAAGCTTCGCAGTTTGATGTATTCCCATCTGTTGATCTCTGTACAATCATATTTTTAATCAAGGTGTTTAAATAAAGATATTGATTTTAAAAAATTTAAAAATTCAAACGCTGATAAAAGTGCCCCAGCTCTACTATTAAACCCCAAAAGAAAATAATGGCCACTGATTTTCTCAAGTAGATAGTTCCAGGCTGACTGAATCTGGACCTTCTAGAATTGTCATAGGCAGATTCCACTATCTTCTGTGCTGAAGACACAGCAGCCCTTAGTCACGCCCAACACCCTCCAATAGAAAGAGTTAAGTTCCACAATAAGCCATCAAATTTATTCTAGATCATAGTCCTGGACTATTTGGGCACATAACTCAATTTTTAATTCACTGAGAACACAGTCAATCTAAATGAAATTTTATATAGAATACCATGAATGTCACTAACTCCAAAGAGTAATATAGGAGGACAACTAGAGCCAGCCACATTCCAGTAAATTCTTAGACAATAACTTTATTAACATCATTGAGAGATATATGAATACAAATTAATCCTTAATGATATCAGTTTTGATAATTTGATTCATCTTTGTGTTGTGCAAAAAATATGATGTAAATTTGTGAGTGGGCAGGCTACAATGGTGGGTGGGAAACTGGGTACGCTAGTGAAAGGAAGGTAGTCTGGTGATGAAATTAGTGTTTGAATACTTAATGCCTAAAGTAAATCATGGTAAATACCAGTGTTATTATAATAAAAAATTATTAGCCTGACTTAAACAAACTGACTGCAGTGAGAAGAGAGCCCACAGGGCAGTACAACAAAGGCTGGTTTAGGTGAGTCCCAGGAAAACCAGCAAACTGATCAAATTTCACCACTTTTCTTCCATGTACCTTATGGTTTCAAGTATTATATTGAAGTTTTTAATCCACTGTTATTTAACCTTTGTGAATGGTGTTAAAGAGAAGTCTGGGTTTACTTTTTTCCAGTTTTCTGAACACTACTTCTTGAACAGGCATTCCTTTTTCACTTTGTATTTTTGACTTTTTATCAAAGATTAATTGATTGTATACTTGGGGTTCAGTCTCAAAAAATCAAGACTATTCCTTTGGTCTGAGGGTCTGTCTTTATATCAATACAATACTCTTTTTCATCTTATTTTTAATAATTTTTATTGTGATCAAAGTGAACTACAGGTCTTTCACAGTAACATTTAAGGTACATAGTGACAATGAATTAGGGCCATTGCCATCACCTGTGTTTTCTCACCCCTGTTATCAACATGCATCACATACATCCCGCTTCCCTTTCCTCTATAAAATGCTTATGTAAGAGGTCTCCTTTGTGTATAGCTTATTGTAAGTTGGGTATCAATTCCGGTGTTGTTGACTTTGGGTTTGGTGCTTAAGTCTGATAATTTTTTATTTCTACTCAATGTTCATATGACTGGCTGTTTCTGGTACCATCCGTTTTTCCCCTCAAGTTATGAAGCTGAACAAGATGATTCAAGTTCTGTGGTCTGTTGGAAAAAGAAAAGAAGCAAGAGGAGAACAAATGTTGGAGAAATCTGTCTAGAGACTATAAATATTAACTCAGAAGAAGAAAGAAAAATAAGAAAAAGAAAAACAAACTTGTGAAAATATAAAAAATCAATAACAAAACACACAATAGCAGCAACAAAAAAGCATCACCAAAACCACAGTCACAAGAAAGAAAAGGAAAAAAAGTGCTGGTGTGGCAAGGTTTTGTGGATTTATTTTGTTATTTCTGGTTTGTATGTTTTGGTTTTTTGCATAGGCACAATAAATATTGGGGAAATTAGAAGGAATTCCATTGGCCTAGGATGTACAGTTTTTCCACCCTTGAAGCATACTGTCATGGGAGCAACTACCAGCTCTATACATGCTCATTATTGAACCCCAAGGTCTTTTTATGGTGCTAGGAAACTTATTGCTCAGTTGTGGATGACAAAATCAGTTCTCTGTAGCTAGAAATCTTGGTATTTCAATGGATCATCGGACAAAGTCTAGGATAGTCTTTTGTTATGGTTCTAGATGATCTGTTCCATCATTTTTGTTGTAGTCAGTCTTCTGTAATTACTGATCTTGGTTTTTGCACAGATCCTAGGCCGAAGCCTAGGATAGAATCTTTCCTAAACCCAGGATAGAGTCTTTTTTTATAGCACCAGAAGTTCTGCTCAGTCACAATTGTCAACATCAGAACTCTGGGATTGTAGATCTTGATTTTTGTACAAATCTTAGGCTGAAGCATAGGCTGGGATCTTTCTTATTGGTTCCAGGAAGCCTTCTGTCCAGTTGTGGTTGTCATGGTCCAAATCTCCTGTAATTAGTAATCGTGGTGTTTTCACAGAACAAAGGATGGCATGTCTTTTGATTTCATCTTATCATTTGGTGATGAGATAGGCAACCTGCTCTTGAATCAAGTTTTTGCTGTTTCCTCATTTATCAGGTTGTTGTATCAACCTGTCACAAGTTGGTGCCAGAGCAGTATTAGGGATTTCCCAGATGGAGTTTCATTCCTGGTGCTGTTGTAGGGAGCTGTGCCCTATCTTCTTTTTGGGATCTGGGGTTTTGGATTGGATGGTCGCTGTCCAATTATATGGAGTCAGGTCTTCATGATACATTTTTAGGGTGGGAGGTGACCCTGTATTATAAAATGTAAGGGCTCTTATACCTAGCAGATAAGAGTTTGCTTCTATACATAAGATTTCCCCATTTTTATTATGCCATGCAAAAGGAAGCGATGACATAGTCTATTCTAATACCTTTGAGTAAGAATGACAGGCTATACAGCTTCTGTGCTGTGTTTTTGACCTGAGCTTTTATTCCAAGCAGGAATTTTTCTTCTATGATTTTATACCAAGCAGAAATAAAACAACTAAAATTAACAAATATATATATAGACAAAACAATTTAAAAATTAATTTTTAAAAAGGATGGAGGGGTCTACCTATTCCTTTGAAAATAAACACACTAAGAGGTATAACTATTCAGGTATTGAACATACAAGGAAAATATAAATATCCCCATTAAGTCTTTTGATATATTCTTGTGGAGGCGAAGTCAAGGACACATTTTCATCCCACAGAGTAATCTTGTTGAGTTTGAGAAGTGGTTAGCAGCAGTAGGGGATCAGGTAGCGCCCTTGAACTCAGAGTTCCTTCTGGAGCTAAATCTGGTAGCATGTAACACTCTACATATGGGAGGGGTGAAAAGAAGGGATCCATAAAATGAGTCAGCAGCATTAGTGGTTATATTTTCTTGTCAGCACATGAGATTTGAGACTGAGATGGTATTCTTTTGCTGTGGGAGCTGGGTGTTGGCATATTGGGACAGGAAGTCAGACTTGGTACCTACTGAGGGTAAATAGGGTTGAATAGGGAGGAATAATGAATAAAGATTGGAAGGATGAGAGGATAGAAAGAGTTCTGAAGGTCGAGTGATAATATGTAAGAGGGGCTATATACACTGTAGGCATGGATTGTTTACAATATAGGTTTGGCTGACAAAGAGGAGTTTGTCATGACCACATATAGACAGACATTAATCTATTCATAAGTGTTATTGGAGGCCTGACCCTCATCAGATGGGTCTGAGGGCTTAAGAAATAATTGAATTAAATTATAGACAGATTTGTCATTTCCAGTGTTACCATTGAATCCAGTGTTGTTCCCTTTGCCTACAATGCCTGCTCTGCTGTCTACACCAAATGAAATAAATACTGCTTTCATCAAACACCAAAAAAAAATTGAATTAAGAAAGTATAAATAAATAGCTAAAATATAGATTATTAGAGAAAGAAAAGAAAAAGGGATAAGAGGTAAAAATAGAAAAAAGTAAGTGAAAGAAAAAGAGAAACAAATAATTGGGCTGACATCTTGGGTTTAGGAGGTTTGCCCATTTCCAGGCAATTTGTCAATGACAGGGGTGAACTTTGTTAAATGAAGCTTTCAGGATTATACAGTGGCTGAAGCGTTTTAGGATAAGCATAGTTTTCACATCTGTAGTGCTACACAATGTGGTGGCGAGCACTATAAGAGGTGTCTTCCTTACGTAGTATCATCCAGAGCATCTTATGTATCGAGGTTCCTTTCCTAACAAGAAACTGTCAGCATGGGCTTTATGATATGACCCAGAAATTCCACCTTTCAGTATTCTATCACTAGGACTTAAAAACATTCATCCAAAAGTGCATATACTAATGGTATATTTATACCATTAGTCATTGCTACAATGAATATAATAGCTAAATATGGAATCAACCTAGGTGTTCAATTACATGGATTATGAAGATGTGTTACAAAATGGAATACTATGCAGCTGCAAGGAACAATGCAATCATGCAATTTGTTGCAACCTGGTGCAACTAGAAGCTAGCTTCTTGAGCAAAGTAAACCAGAAGAAGAAAGATAAACACAGGATGACATCACTTATCTGTGGCATATAAAATAGTTATATTAGGGAAAGCAATGTAGTAAAAGCTGGATGCCTAGACTATCCTTGACCCCAGAGTCTAGTAACAAAAAGACAGAAGAAAATAAATCAAAATAGGAAGGTGAGAAAGGGAAGACACAGGGGAACAGGGTGTAGGCATCTGTTACATTAGTGAGCTGCGAGACTGGCATAGTTATATACCAAAAGAAAAACATTGAAACATGAGATGTAAGCTGAAAACATAGAACTTTAATGATCCTGCCAAGGTGGGAGGGGGAGTGAGAAAAATGAAGTAGCATTTGACACTAGTGTAGATATTTGTGTTGAAATATTATATGCCTACAATTCAATTGTTACTAGCATTACATTGTAAACCATGGTTCTCTTATTGAATAAAAATAAATAGATAAAACGGGGTCAAAATACAAATGGCCAAAAGACACATGAAAAATGTTCCACTTAATCTTCAAGGAGAGGCAAATCAAAACAATAACAAGATATCATCTCATACCACAACGACTGTGTTCGTCTGAAAAGACAAAAATAAACTTGTCTAAAGACTAAAAATTGAGATCCTATATTATTCAGCAATATTGCTCCTGAAAATATATCAATCATCAGGACCAAAAACCACAGAAAAGGCATCTGCACTCCTCTGTATTCACAATAGAATCTGGAAACAACCCAAGTGCTCAAGAACAGATGGATGAATAAAAAAAAATATATGCCTGCTAGAATGGTAGGCTGAAAGCAAGGGGGAAATGGTGATATGGGGTAGACTCTAGGAACATTGGTGGAGGGAGGTTGACATGATTGGTGTTGAAACATTGTATGTCTAAAGTTCAATTATAAATAACTTTGTAAATCACACTACTTTTTTTTGTTTTGTTTTTGGTTTTTGGGTCACACCCGGCACGCTCAGGGGTTACTCCTTGCTCTATGCTCAGAAATCGCCCCTGGAAGCCACTGGGGACCATATGGGATACCGGGATTCGAACCACTGTCCTTCTGCATGGAAGGCAAACGCCTTACCTCCATGTTATCTCGCCGGCTCGTATCACACTATTTTTTAAATAAAAATATTTAGGACTAAATAATATCAACAGAATAATAATAATAGCCATATTATCTTGTGTTCAATATTTGTGATGCAAATTTCTCAAAAATATAAGTAGATTGAACTAATAATACATTAAGGATATCACGTATAGTAATGCATTGATATAGAATTTAGTCTATAGATGCAAAAATGCCTCGACATCTTTTATCTATGAAAACTTTAATACCGCATTAACAAGTAAAACACATTATCATGTCAATAGATGTTAAAAATTGGACAAAATTCAGCATAATGTTTGATAAAAACACTCCATAAATTTATGTTGACAGAAAATGCATAAACATAATTAGAAGTCACATACGTGTCAAAGCTAAGAGCAGAAAGCTTTACTCTAAGACTGAGAATAAGGGTGTGACTTTGCTTATTTTATTCAACCTGGTGTTTGAAATAGTCAATTGAAAGATTAGACAACAAAAGGAGACAAAGCCATCCCAATTTGATGTAATTATAGACAAAGTTATTACAAAGTTATTGAGTAAGGCACTGACCTTTCATGCAATTGATCTGTATTCAATCTTTAGCACCCCATATAGTCCCCAAGCATTATTAGAAATGATTCTTGAGTGCTGAGTCCATCTTACTTTCCAGAGAAATTATTTTGTTGATGACAAAATAAATCTTGAAACACTAGAACTACCTTACAAACTATTTTATAGCTATAACTATAAATATATATGAAATACTCAATAAATTCAATTTACACTTCATTCCAGCAGTTATTTTTAATAGAAAAATGCACTAGGATATTAGAAAGCCATTTCAATACATGTATACATATGAAAAGTCAGAAAACACAATAAACTCAATTAAAATTTATAAATACTATGAAAAAAATCAGCATTCCCATTTGTTACAACTGACTATAAAAGATTAATAAATTAACGTAAAAATAACACTCTACATTTTATCAATTACGTGCTCAAACATATTTATTTTATCCTTCATTTCTCAAAATACCTGGTTTATAGAAAAATATACATGACTATGTCTACCTAGATATTACATCAACAAAAATCAAAGGACATCTCTATTGTTGCACATTAAAAATGTAAACACTTCATAGTCCTCCTTTTCCAAGAACTTTCCAGAAGGCTCTAGCGACATCCTTGTTTCGCAAGCTGTAGATAAGAGGATTCAGCATGGGCGTAATAATGGTGTAAAGAACGGAGACCAATTCCTCCTGCTCAGGGGTGTGGTAGGACTTTGGCACAATGTACTTGAAGATGGCAGCACCATAGAAGAGAGACACCACGGTCATGTGAGATGAACAAGTAGCCAAGGCTTTCCTTAGTCCCTGCCTTGACCCCATTCCCAGAACAGTGGACAGTATGCTGCCATAGGAGCCCAGAATGGCTGAAAATGGAAGAAGGATAAAGACCACCCCACTAACAAAAACACCATTTTCATACTGGGAGGTGTCCACACAGACCACTTTCAGCAGAGCTGGGATCTCACAAAAGAAATGATGGATTTCCCTGGAGCCACAGTAGGGAAGAGTCAGAGTGTAGACAACATGAATTAAGCCATTAAGTAGTGCCCCCAGCCAGGTCACAAGTGCCAGCCACACACAGACCCTGGGGCGCATGAGGATGGGGTAGCGCAGTGGGTGGCAGATGGCCACATACCGATCATATGCCATTACAGCCAGCAACAGGAATTCTGACCCACCGAGAGCAGTGAATAGGAACATCTGAAGACTACATCCTATGAAGGAGATGCAGTGGTCTCCAGAAAGAAAGACCAAGACCATTTTGGGGACAAATGTGCAGATATACAAGAGATCCATGAGGGAGAGCTGACTGAGCAGAAAGTACATAGGGTTGTGGAGAAGAGGGTCTGCCCAAATGAGGAGAAGAATGGTGGAGTTGCCAACCAGGGCAACCAGAAAGTCCACTATGGTGAGTGCCAAGAGGAATCTGGGAACTGGGGTGCTGTGAAATAGATCTAGAAGGATGAAGTCACTCCCTGAAGTCTGGTTGCTCTGCCATGCCATCCTCTTCACCATACTCGCGACTTGGAGATAGTTGCAAAAACATTTAGTCACAGACTGCATAAATTTTATTTAATATTTAATAAGATCAAGTATTATTTTTCAATATCTTAAGCACTTTAGTTTCCCACCCTTTAGATTAGTTGCAGTGAGTATAAACACTATTCTCTCACCAGGCTTTACTAACACTTCTTGAGACCCCCAAATCCCCTAACACACTAGAAAAGGGGAATACTAATTCTTCATACTTTGTATGTAATATAAAATCTTTTGTTATCTGGGGCTGAAGTTATAGAACAGCGTGTAGGGCACTTGCCTTGCATGCAGCAGACACGGTTTTGGTCTCTAGCATCCCATATGGTCCCCCAAACCTGCCAGGAGTAATCAACCTCTGAGCACTTCTGTGTGTGGCCCAAAAAAAAACATAAAAGAATAAGAAAACTTCTGTTATTAAACTTCGAAATTCATAATGTTTGTCATTTACAATAAATTAATATTACATCTGTTAGTAGAATTTTATCCTAAACATGTATAAGTTAATGTAATGCATTAATATCTACAAAGTAATTCTTCATTCATAATATCCATGAACTTGTATGGAAATAAGGAAACTTTTCAAAATATCACTAAAATCATACCTATCTGCAATGAAATATTCACTACAATTAATTAAATTTCACTCCAGAACTTCTATATGTTACAAAATATGTCCCTATTGGAACAAATTTTATGAGCATGCAATTAGGTGTTAATCATTTTAGCTATATGTATATACTAGTGCTCTAATAGATGCAATTGAATAAGTAGACTCTCTAGACAAGGAAACACATGGGTTTCTAGCTGCCCACATACCCTCATTTTAAGTGAATAAAAACTGAAAGGAATTTATGACTAGAGAGAGCCAAACAGCCCGCATGTATGCCTTATTTTTTAGAAGATTGACTCACATACTTGTCCCCTGAGTATGATTTAGAGTGGCCCAGAAAACAGTCAGAAATTGTACCTGAGCACTCTGGATATGACCAAAAATCAAAAACATAAGTCAATTAAATAATAAAACAATCAAATGAAGAAGGTCTTGGCAAGTAGCAGTAGGCAAGAGGGACAGAGAAAGATACCTGATACTCTAACCAATAAAAGTTCTATCTCAAAAATTCACAAGTGCTACATTTAACATAGTATTTTCTAGTTCTATCCACGTTATTACAAATTGCATGATTGTATCATTTCTTACTGCTATGTAGTATTCCGTTGTGTATAAGAACCACATTTTCATGATCCACTCATTTGTTGGACATCTAGGTTGATTCCAAATCTTGGCTATTGTGCTGAGTGTGGCAATGAATATTAGTGTGCATACTTATATTTGGATGAATGTCTTTCTACCTTGGGGATAGATACCCAGATGTGATTGCTGGGTCATATGGCAGCTCAATTCTTAGTTTATTGAGCGCTGTCCATACTGTTTTCCATAGAGGTTGGACCAAGCAGCATTCCCACCAGCAGTGGATGAGAATTCCTTTCTTACCACATCCCCACTAACAGAGATTGGTACATTATTTTTGATGTATGCTATCCTCACTGGTGTAAGGTGGTACCTCATTGTTGTATTGATTTGGATTCCCTATGATGAGTAAGAGTGAACATGTTTTCATGCATCTGCTGGCTATCTGCTGGTCTTCCTCAAAGAAGTGTCTTTTCATTTCTTTTCTTTTTTTTGTTTTTGTTTTGTTGTTTGTTTTTGGTCACATTGGCAGTGCTCAGGGGTTCCTCCTGGCTCTATGCAGAGAAATTGCTCCTAGCAGGCTCGGGGGACCATATGGGATGCCGGGGTTCAAACCACCATCCTTCTGCATGCAAGCAAATGCCCTATCCCATACTATCCCTCCTGCCTTATTCATTTCTTTTAACACTAGTGGTGGGAATGACCCTAAGTCACTGTCAGTATTTACCTTAAATATAACTTTGAAAGACTTGTAATTCAATTGGTCACAATAAAAATTATTTTAAAAAAATTACACTAGTATTCTGTGGGGGGAGAGGGGGAGCGCAAAGGAGGGAGATATGGGAGACATGCTGGGAACAGGAGTGGTGGGAATGCCCTTCACTCATTGTCACTATGTACCGTAAATAATTCTGTGTAATGAACTTCAGTCACAATAAAAATTAAAAATAAAATAAAATAAACTTATATGCTAAAAAAATTCACAGGCGATTCATTTCCTCTGACTTATCATGTGTCTCACACTAGATGAACCTATTTCTCAATGACAGAACTGTAGATAGCACTACTTTCAAGATGATGTGAGCATAAATTCTCAACAGCAAACTATTGTTATGCTTATATAGACTTGGTATACATTTCCTCTTAGAAATACGATGAATAGATAATATTAAAAATTACTATAAATTTAAACAAATATAATAGTGAATGCTGTTCTATTGACTTAAGAATAAACAATTGGAAGCCAGAGTGATAGCACTGCAATAGGGCATTTGCCTTGCATGCAGCTGATCCAGGATAGACCTGGGTTATATCCATGGTATCTCATATGGTCCTCCAGCCTGCCTTGAGCAATTTCTGAGTGCAGCCCCAGGAGTAATTTTTGAGGACCACCAGGTGTGCCCCAAAAATTAATAAAAAATAATAAACAATTAAAATAATATGTCTGGTGAGGTAGGCTCAGTAAGATCTAAATAATTCTCTAATAAATCATTGAACAGAGTAGCAGAACTCTCAGACAGAGAACAGGGGAGGCTTGCTCTGGATTTATCCTCACTCAATCTCAATTCTCAGGGAATAAATAGAGCTCAGTGAAAAATAAATGGCATACTAATGGGGGAATCCATGGAGCAACACCCTATGGCTTCCAGACTGGCTTATATAGATGAAATGTCTTAGTGCACAAATAACATGTTGCGTATTTAAAATTGTAAGTACCTTTAATATAAAATTTGTTGAACCTTCTAAAAACAGGAGTGCAAGTAGTAGTACAAACCACAATGCCACAAAAGAGAAGAAAGGGTGGAAAGAGGTAGTGAAATAAAATGCCTTCCCCAAAAGCAGTTGGGAGAGGACGGGTGGTAGGGAAGAAGGCTTTATTTAGGAAGAGAATAAAACTGTTGACATTGGTGGTGGGAAATGTGCACTGAGAAGGTTGTTATACATTATATGGCAGTAACTCAATCATGAACAATTTAATTTGTGGGGAAAAACTTTATTAATACAATCTTGTAACCATAATGTTTAAATAAAAATATATTAAAATGAAAACTCTAAAGATGTTCCTATTTCTGGATAAAGACCATGTGAAAGGTGCTTCCAGAAATGTTGACAGCAGTCTATTCTAATCTGTATGATAATTTGAGATTATGCTCTTCTGTTCTATTGGTAGGTATCTTAAGCTGATGTTGCTCATATTTTACTAAACCAGCAACACATTATAAGGTAGGTCATTTATAAACCTTATATACCTCATGAATCATATTCTATAATAATTCAAAGACTATCAACAAAGATATTTTAAGATTTAAAAAGGAATGCAAGTAGGAAAGTTTAAAAATCCCTATTATAGGAGGATCCAGAGCAATAATACAATGGACACAGCACATGTGTAGCACACATCTGAACTGGATTCTATTCCTGATACCCCATCTTGAGTCCCATCAGGATCATAGTGCCAAAAGAAAGCCTTAAGAACCACTGAATGTTCCCCCCATGCAAAAAAAAAAAGAAAAAAAATGCAATTCTAGTGATAAATAATATAGAAATATAAAATGTTTAATTTTAGGTCACTCAAAATATTTATACCTGATGTTGTATAAATTCACAGCTGATTCATTTTCTCTTATTTGTCATGTGTCAGACTAACTGAACCTATTTCTCAAATGACAGGATTGTAGACAGAGCTATCTCAAGATAATGTGCACATAAATTTTAATATTAATCTTATTTATAATCAAGGTGTTTAAATAAAGATTTCCAAAAAGGAAAAAAAAAGAAAAACTGAGAACTGGTTTTTAGTACAAAGCTTAGCACAAGGGAAGTAAGAGTGAGGAATAGAATAGGTGGGTGGGTTGGGGAAAAAAATGGGAAAGGAAACCTTAAGAAATGTTGGAGGGAAGTGGACATTCTGGTGGAGGGAGGGTGTGATGTGTGAATGTGTTATGCATTTAATATATCATTAACAATATTGTAAACTGCAGTACCAAAAATGAAATTTTAAAAATATTTTTAATAAATTAAAAATAAGATGCTAGGGACTAGAGAGATAGCACAGAGGTAGGGTGTTTGCCTTGCATGGAGCCAACCTGGGAGGGACCTGGTTCGATTTCCAGCATCCCATATGGTCCCCCAGCCTGCCAGGGGCGATTTCTGAGTACAGAGCTATGAGTAACCCCTGAGCATTGCTGGGTGTCACCCAGAAACTAATTAATCAATCAATAAAGTTTTAAAGGAAAACATTAAGATTCTCTATCCTAGAAATGTTTCCTCCATATATAAGTACATTTACTTAATATTTGAATATTATTTGCTATTGGATATTTAGAGAAAGATTAAAAATTTTAAAAAAAAACAGTAAACTTTTGTTTGCTTTTGTACATATATTAAATAGATGATATTCAAAACTTACTAAAAATTTAAACATATATAATAGTAAATGTTGTTTTATTGACTTAATAATAAACAGTTTGGGGGCTGAGTGATTGCCTAGCAGTAAGGCATTTACCTTGCACAGGGTCAACACAGGACAGATCCAGGTTCTATCCCTGGTGTTTCATATGCTTCCCCAAGCCTTCCAGGAGCAATTTCTGAGCACAGAGCCAGGAGTACCCCCTGAGTACCACTGGGTGTGGTAGAAAAACAATAATAATAATAATAGTAGTAGTAATAATAATAATAATAACAATAAGTTAAAGTAATATGTTTGGTGAGGTAGGCTCAGTAAAACCTGAGGAACTCTCTAATAAATCAGTGAAGAGAGTAGCAACACGCTCAGACAGAGAACAGGAGAGCTTAGGCTGGATGTATCCTTACTCCTCAATCTCAATCTTTAGGAAAGAAATAGAGCTCAGTGGATAAGTGAATGGCAGACTTATGGGAGTATCCCTGGAACAGTACCCTACTATTCCCTTGCTGGCTTGTGTAGATAAAATGTCTTAGAACACAAAAGCATGTTGTGTCTTTAAAATTGTAAGATTTTTTAATATAAAATTTGCTGAACCTTCTGAAAAAAGAATTTAGTGGTAGTACAAACCACAGTATCACAAAGAAAAGATAGGGGGAAAGAGAAATAGAGAGAAGTAAAATGTTTGGCCCAGAGGCAAGTGGGAGAAGATGGGTGGGAGGTAAGAAGGCTTCATTTAGAGTGAGAGGAAAACTGTTGACATTGGTGGTGGGAAATGTACACTGAGGAAGGCCATATATTGTATGAGTGTAACTCAATCATGAACAACTTAACCTGTGGCGGGAAAATCTGTATTATGAACAACCTTGTAACCATGGTGTTTAAATAAAATATATATATACATATAATAAAATAAAAACCCTAGAGAAGTTCCTATTTCTGTATAAAGACCATGGGAAGGCTTCTTCCAGAAACTTTGATAGTAGCTTATTCTGTATGTTAATGTGAGGTAAGGCTGTTCTATTCTATTGTTAGGTGTTTATGCTGATGTTGCCCATATTTTACTAAACCAGCAACACATTATAAGATGAACCATTTATAAACTAAAAATCATTACATACCTCAAGTCATATTCTATAATAATTCAAAGAATATCATTAAATACTGTTTTAAGGTTTAAGAAAGGAATTCAAATAGGAAATGTTTAAGCCTATAAGGGGGAGCCAAAGCAATAGTAAAATGGACATGGCATTTCTCTTGCAAGCATCTGAATTGGATTCTATTCCTGATACCCCAAATTGAGCCCCATCAAATCATAGTGCCAAAAGTAAGCCCAGGGCACCACTGAGTGTGTTGTGTTCCCTCCACCACACAAAAAAGAAAAAAACAGGATCTCGGTGATAAATAATATAGCAATATAAAATTTTTGATTTTATACAACTCAAGATATGTATACCTGATATAAAACTATTAACCAGTAGCAAATTTTTACAATTACAAGAAATCTAATTTACCATAAGGTCATAGAACTAAAATAAAACTAATAGTGTATGTTTGCTGCATGCCCAGTAGAAACTTACATATATATATATATATATATAAATGATTTCAAGAATCATTAAGATGCTGTTATTACAGATCTGCAACACTTCACACTCACTTTTGCTTCAAAAAATGTTTCAGAAAAAAATTTGAACATTATAGACAAAGTCTTGGATACCTTTCATGAATAAGATAAATGATTGCTAGGGACACCTGGAACTAGCTTGGAAATTGAAACTCTAAGATAGTACATTAAGCCACGTCATCATTCCAGGAACCAGAAATTCTTTCTTCTATGAAATTAGCATGTCTGTAACTGCTATCAGTCAGACTGGCTTATTCAGACTCAGAAAACATATGAGTTTTATAACAATGAAATATTTTAAATAGCTATAGACAAACTTTGGGGAGGAGAGTGCAAGGTTAAAGCATAAATCATTAGCATTTTAAGAAATACTAACAAAATTTGCCAACATAGTCCAGAGGAAATGTTTCTACTTACTTATGTGAACAAAACTAATGATGTTTTTGAAGTGGGGCAGGCACATTTCCTCCAATAGCAGAAATAGCCACAACACACAGGCATGAAAGCTTTGAGGTTAAATACTTTGAAATCATTGCTTCAGTCGTGAAAGGACAATTTGCTGCTCTGAAATCTGTCCTCAGGGAGACTGTCCCCAATCAAAGCTCAGATCCCCCAGGTAATGTGCACCAATTACCTCACTGTCCTAACAGACTCCGATATGGCTACAGCTCAGCTCAC
>PVKC010029580.1:0-15092 GCA_004027635.1 Crocidura indochinensis
GGACGGCCTTCCCCGAATAGAGACGGACCGTTCTTCGGTCGAGGGTATACGAGTAGCTGCGCTCCCCTGCTAGAACCTCCAAACAAGCTCTCAAGGTCCATTGTAGGAGAACGTAGGGTAGTCAAGCTTCCAAGACTCCAGACACATCCAAATGAGGCGCTGCACGTGGCAGTCTGCCTTCCTTTAAAAGAAAAAAAAAACAACATTAGTTACATATCAGAATTATAAAAAAAATGTGAGACTGTAGGGGCCTGAAAGATAATATAGCAATATAGGAGCAATATAGGGCACTTGCCTTTTATGTGGCCTACCTGGATTCAATCCCCAGCACCCTTGATGGTCCCTGAGTCCTATCAGGAGTGATCCCTGAGCACAGAGATAGGAGTAAGTCCTGAGAACTTCTAGGTGTGGCTTCAAAACAAAAAGAAACTAAAAAGAGATTTTCTTCAAACAAAACCACATAATTTGAACTATCTAGTTTGCCTCTCAAATAGAGGGGGAAAAAAGGGAGGATACCAGGACCAAACATATGATCACTATGTAGTAAGCTAGACACAGAGGGAACCACTTATTATAGCAACCTGGGGGGTGAAGGTGGGGGATATGGGATGCAAGATGGGAACGGGATTGGAGGGAGGACAAATTTGGTGATGGGAATTCCCCTGATTCAATGTTAATATGTACCTAAAACACTATTGTGAAAGATATGTAAGCCAACATGGTCAAACTAAAAATTATATATTTGTAAAGCAACAACAACAAAAAAGAGATATTAATTATTTATTATTAAATGTTATATGTTACATTTTACACACAACAGCGTTAAAAGAAAGTTTCACTAATAGTTGCCAATAAGAATGTTGGAAATTTTGCTTAAAATGGTATCTTCTACTACACCCCAAGAAAATATTTGTGCTAAAATAGAGTATCGAAAGTGACAGCCTATTTTAGGCTGATTATGAGGCTGTCTCTAGAATACTGCAAAATTTGCAGGTTCAGAAATTCACCCTTTAACAGATTTCTGAGTTGAGTGGAGGGTGTTTTTGTGATTCAGCTTAAGAAAATGAATTCAGTGGAAAATGTCAGATAATCAGGCTACTTATGAAATGGCTTCTCTTATAATACCAATACAAAAACACTACCTTTCATTTTGATGGGATATTTGCAAAGTATTGGCTATAATTCTAATTGCAGTTATATAAACATGAGCTCTGAGAATATTTATTACTGAAGTCTATTTTGCCTCATAAAGCCAACTTGTCACTTGAGATGGGAACTTAGCTTCTTTTACATTAGAGTTACCATGGCAATATAACTGGTATTGGGTATTGATTAGTAAGTTTCCTCTGAAAATTAACCTCTGTAGCAGGAGAATACACAGGGAATTTAAACAAAAAGTTAATACAAATTTTATCTTTAGCTTTAAACAACTCACTAACATGTTATATTCCTTGACCCTAAGAATATTTTGATGGTGATAGCAAAAAATAGTTAATATCCCAAAACTTATTTACTCAGTTAATTCTGAATATGTGCTTATATTTGGAAATAAAAGAGTTCTTCTGCCTCATTTATTTTATAGTCTGGGAGTACCAAATAAACTTGTTATTACAAACAAACATTAATTATTGTTTGTACACAGAGTCACCTGGTTTGAAGAACCCAATAGTCTCAAAGATTGATGAATTATTTCCTGCAAATATTTCAATAGATTAATTCTCTTTTATAATATATTTTATTTTATTTAAACATCTTGATTATATACATTATTATGCTTAGGTTTCAGTCATGTAAAGAACACCACCATCACCAGTGCAACATTCCCATCACCAATGTCCCAAATCTCCCTCCTCCCCACCCAGCCCCCACCTGTACTCTAGACAGGCTATATTAATTCTTTGATGCAAATTTATTTTGATCTTATATGTTTCATAGCATTTCTGGAAAGGCGGGAAAGATGGAATATTGATTTTTTAGTACATTCTCAAAAAGTAGCATAGTTTCAATCACATGTTACGTTATTTATTAATTGCTGTTCTGCTTAAATTGGGAAGATGCTTGGGAATAGATACTCGATCAAAGAGGAAATATATTTAATGTGTCTTTGAAACATCAATGACCAGATGGTGTAAAACCAAAAAAAAAAAAATCAATGTCTGCCATCATTCGTATGGTTAGTCTTCACTTAGAAATACCAATGACCTCCTTCATCACTGCTCAAACCTTTTAATATTGGAACCATAAAAGCTAATGGATGTTAAGTACCAGACAGCAGGGCAAACAGCAGGGGAATAAATAAGAAATGATATCCATTTCATGAGATGATCTATTCTAATTTGACTTCTATATTTTAAAAGGAGTCTGTCTCAAAGCTACTTCTGATTATATATGTCCAGTTTCTGAGTTTGGTGTGAGCTGCATAAATTGGGACACTTAAAACAAATATGACCACCTCTCATAGCTAGAATACTAGTATTTTCTAAAATAAGACATGACTGCTATACATTTATAAATTCTCTCAGATGGTTCTTCTTAACATGAATTTAGTTTTTAAAATGGTCACCTGCAAATCAGAGAAAGGAGGGAAGCCTATAAGATCATTATCAATTAATTCCTATGATTTGACAAAGAAACCAAAACTTGGAAGAGCAATTGTTGATAGAGCTTAAGCAAGATATGAATGAATATAGGCAATTCTGAGCTCTTCCAATTTCCCCAGTACAAAAATCAATTTGTTTCTTATAGTTGACTTTCCTTTTTTTTCATATCTTCAAGTTAAGCTGTATCAGACAGGAATTATACTTAGTACTATAGCACACATAGTTCTAAGAACAAAGAAGATATGCAATACATGGCTGGATGGTCTTCAAGATTAAACAGATAGTCATCTGCTGGGACTAGATGACAAAGCATTAGGAACTGGAGAAGATGAGATGAGTTAGGGCAAGTTGGGATCAGCATGAATGGTTTTGGTTTCAAACTGCAGACACAAGTCTGACATCAGTCAAAGATACTGATTTCTTGATGAGGGAATGTTTTGGGTATGTATGAAGACCTTTTCTGTGGTATTAGTGAGGAGCATGACTGGGAAATAAACAGATGCTAGAAACCACCTGAGAATTATAATGTGGCTATGATAGTCAAAGCAAATTCTAGAACACTAGGCTAGTGTCTAAAAGAATGTTGAGAAGTGAATGAATTGTAGAAATACTTCCATGAAAAACTCAATGTGGTTGATATCAAATCAGAGATCTTTCCTAGGATGTTCTTTCTTCTCTCACTGATCCTATAATTTATTAATTCAATAAACATTTATTGGAGCATGAATTGCTGAATTGTAACCCTGAATAAATAGAAACTACCCTTACTCTTCTCTAACATGCAGATAACAAATGAGTATGTAAATGAACCAGGGAAAAGGTGCTTAATATAACCAGTAAGACAATGAATGAAATTGAATAATTGATTTTAAAGCACTTAGAACAGTGTGTGACATGTAGCAGAAAGTTCAATGAATATTATTAAGTCCCTTTACCCTATCAACTTCCTAATAAAAACAAAAAAAATTCCTTTCAGGTATCACAATCATTGAGATAGTTTTGATAATTACTACCTTTTATCGAGAACCTAGTACAAGTCAAACAATACATGACCAGAAATTTCCATATATTAATTTATGACTACTATATTGAAGTGTAGTTGCTCTTTTTTTTTTTAGATATTCTAGGGCTAATAAACACAATTTCATTCTCATTGTTCCAATATACTTGTTGCAACCAATATTATGGCCATCTGCTCCTGGAAGGCCCTTTTAGAACTACCTATATCATTATATTATCTGAAGTAACTGGAAAGTATTAAGAAGCAAATGGAAGCAACTAAATATGACTCAAAGCCCCCATCCACATATGGTCAAGTGTGCGGGGTCTTCCCTGCTTTCCAGTGAACATTGATGAATTGGGAGGAAATTTGAAGAGAGTCATTCTGTTATCTTTGTTTTCAAGAAAGTGTTAACTTACTCGAGTACTTGTTTTTTTGTTTTGTTTTGTTTTGTTTTGGTTTTGTTTTTGGGCCACACCTGATGATGCTCAGGGGTTACTCCTGGCTATTTGCTCAGAAGTTGCTCCTGGCAGGCACGGGGAACCATGTGGGGAACCGGGGGATAGAACTGCGGTTTGTCCTAGGTTAGTGCAGACAAGGCAGGCACCTTACCTGCAGCGCCACCACCCGGCCCCCTACTTGAGTACTTGTAAAATACTAGGCCAGCAGTCTTCAGTCTTTTTATACTTACAGACTGGCACAACTACATACAACTCCATGGACCAGCACTTACTACTCAAATAATTTACAAACTAGTGGTTTTCACCTTGGTTTTCACCTACAGACCAGCAAAAATTTGTGGATCTGTGACAAAAGCTACTGTTTCAAATTATGAAAATTTGAGAGAGTACCAAGAGAGTTGTGTGATTCAAATTCTGAACAGGGACATCTTTAGTGTAGTGTAAACTTCACAGATTTGATTGAAGTCTTTCTTTTGCACTTTCTAGACTCTAGCAGATCAGTTAATGCACTCTAAATTGCACTCTCATTATTTATAAATGAAAAAGATAAGATATTAATAGCACGTACCTTTAATGGGTAAAAGTAAGTAAAATATGTTCTTACTTGGCATTAAATTTTGTTCCCCTCGAGAACACTTAGCAATGTTTGGAAACATTTTTGGTTGTCACAACTAGAGAGTACAAATGGCATGTGAAGAGTAGTAACTAAGGATGCATTGAAAGATCTAAAATGCATCGTTTACCTTTGGTAAAACAATTATCTGGTCTGATAGGTCAATAGTGCTGAAATAAAAATATTCTTTTTTCCTGTTTACCCTAGTATCTGCTGTGTAGTAATTTAAAAAACAAAACAAATAGAACTTAAGTTATCCAGAAAAATGAAACACTTGGAAAATTCCTTTGGAAACCCATTTATTTAACACTTAGATGAAAATGCATTTGTGTATTGACTAAAAATGTTGCTTTGATCTAAATATTTTGCAGTCATGGAATAGATAAATTCCTTCTTTTGGGCTGTAGGGTTAAAAGATTCTTTGATAATTGTATAGGAATTTGCATTTGATTTCAAGCTCTGTCCTTTTTTGCTTAAACTCAGGAGTAGCTTATGCCATAACATTACTTTTGGAAAGGGTGGTATATTTGTTTTTATGTATTTTTTGGTAACGTAAAAGCATCTTGAATTATTAAACCGGTTATTTTCCAGGCCTGCAAATGTTTTCAGCATGTTGCCCTCTTTCCCTGAGTCAGCACATAGTAGAGCGTCTTGGAAGACCTCAGTCAAAAACATTTCCTTAAGACATTGGTATTTTTCTTCAGGGTTGTGGTATCTGGGGTACTCATGCTGACAAAAGAGAGCATGTGTTTCTCCCAGATCCCTGCATTTAAGGCCATTGTGTAAATTATGCTCAAGGCAAAGGGATTTGCACCACAATTTCAAACCAAAGAGAATAAAGAAGAAAAACCCAAGTGATCATTTAATATTTTTTCCTGATGTTGGGCTCTTGCTTACTTGTAGCCAGGAGCCAAACCATAAGGTATATCCTCCAACCCACATTTTAAGAGAAAACGAGAGTCCTTTTGAATTACAGCTAAACATTTCTTTATCTACTTTGAAGCCAAATGCTTTTAGAAGAAGGTGGAAGAGGAGGAGGAAGAGGAAGGAAAAGAGGAGAAGAAGAAAAATAAATGCGGCCAAGTCCAATTGATGAAAACCAGTCAAAATATGACCTTGTGACTGATAATGCATTGCTGGCTGGTCTCAAAACACAGAAGGCATAGCTCTCAGCACTGATGAAGTCGATTCCTGTGTCAACTGCTTGACAGCTGCAGGTCTGCACCACACATTTCCTGAGTAGATTATTGAAAATTATCAGATCTGTTTTATTCATTATGAGGAAGCTGAAAAATTACCTGAAACATACAAAAGGAAAACCCGCACAGGCTGACTTTTAATTAAATTTCTCCAAAGCTCATGAATACACCAAGGTTCAGGCCCAGGAAAAGGGATCTTCATCATAACTCCATGGAACTCTCCGCCGAAATTCTCTGGTCCTTAACAATAGTTCACTGCCCACCTGAACATATATTCAGCACACTAAATATACGCTTAGAGCATCTGTTTTGCTGGAAACAATTAAAGATGGAAACATTTTTTTTTAATTTTAAGTAGTATATGCTGATAAAAAAAAAGACCAGAGGATGGACATTTATTATTTCTTTGAACAGCAATCTAAATTTGGCATTATGAAAATGTGAAACTACACTCCGTGAGAACAGAAAGGAACCTAGCTCATCCTCTGACTTCATCCGAGAAGCTCCAAGATACTTGAGCTAATTATTTGCCAAAGGGAAAAACCAGGACTGTAGCCAGAGAGGTCTTTGACTGTAATACATGTGGCAGGGAGGTCTTAAGGGATGTTAACTTCTCTCTTTGTTTCCTCCTGAGAATAGATTGGCTAGCTCTTACTTCCCTTGGTATTTCTAACAGTTCATTAATAACCCCAACCCCCATTTTCCCCACCTCTAACTTTGAAGAACCTGCATTAATTTAGGTTCTGATTGGTGGTAATCATTAACCTGTCAGTCCCCAGCTGGACTGTGAAAGCTGAGTCACACAGCTTGGCTCCCAATGTCTGCTTCCAAACAAGTAAATCAGAGAAGCACCTGTGTAAATATGTAATCCTTGGTGATAAGAAAATGATTAGGCAACCAAAATGAAGTTGAACCAGTAGAAAGTAGTGAATATTCCCCCTCTGGGGGCACTAGACATCGCTGATCCCAGGAACAAGGTCAGGTTATTTTCCTGCTCCCTCCTACACTTTGTTTGTTCAGAAAATCTAGATAATATGATATGACTAGGTTTTACTTGTTTTGCAAAGGTAATCATCCCATGTGTGAACCAAATGAGAAGCTGAAATAGTTTTCATTTCTAAAAGTCAAAATATCTATCATAATAGAGATGCTGACAATGGCAACTTATCTTGAACAATGATTCCAGTTCTTGACTGTATCAAGCATCTTCTGAAATGGGATTAAAAATGCAGTGGAGAGGGGCTGGAGCGATAGCACAACGGTAGGGCGTTTGCTTTGCATGTGGCTGACCCAGGATAGACCTGGGTTCGATCCCTGGCATTCCATATGGTCCCCCAAGCTGGGAGAGGTTTTTGAGCTCATAGCCAGGAGTAACCCCGGGTGTGGGGCCCCCAAAGCCCCATGCCCCCAAAAAGGGATGCAGTGGAGAAAAAAGAATAGGGCATTTATAATCAGATGTCCAGGAGAGAAACATTAACATTACTTCTTATTTCTGTGACCTTTAATGCCTCTTCTTTCTTTTTTTCTTTCCGTTTTTTTGGGGGTGTGTGTGTGGGGGGGTGTGGATTCTGCAGTGTGCTCAGGACTTAAGCTTAGCTCTGCAGTCAGGATTCACTCATGATGGATTGCAGACCTCACTAACACCCTTTGAACTTCTGTCCCGAATCTGTGAAGCAGACACAATTCCTGACACTACATGTCACATTATCTAGAAAGAGACCCTGCTGAATTAACATCCACTGTGTCCCACTGTAAAATAATTGGCCAGATAATGAATCACCTTTGACCAGTTCACCATTTAAAAGTCACAATTAGGGTCTGAATGGTATAGTTCAGTGAATAGGGTGTTTGCCCTGCATGTGACCAATCTGGATTTGATCCCCAGCACCCAATCCCCCAGCCTACAAGGAATGATCCATAAGGGCAGAGCCAGTAGTCTGTCCTGAATACCATAGGATATGTCCCCACTCCCACCTTCTTATGCCCTCCTCACCCAAATGTCACAGTTTAAATTTAGGCAATTTTTCTGGTATGAGAGTGGGAAGTTGAGCAACACCTGGTGATGCTCAAGGATTCCAGGATCTGTGCTCAAGAGGGACATCTGGTGATGCCAGGGAACTAGATAGATAGATAGTCAGACAGACAGACAGACAGGTTGATTTTGGGCCACAACTGGTGGTGCTCAGGGGTTACTCTTGGCTCTGCACTCAGAAATCAATCCTGGCAGACTCGGGGGACCATATGGGATGCTAGGGATGGAACCCAAATTGGCCACTTTTAAGGCAAACACCCTATCTGTTCTTTTCCAGAGATCAGAGTGGGATCAGCTGCAAACAAACCAAGTATTTTACCTTCCTCTACTGTCTATCTTTCTGGACTCTCTTGGCAAAATTTTAAGGTTGTCTATAGAATTTTAAAATAGATCTTTAGTGGTATCTCTCTTCTTATATTTCCAAAGGTACCCCTTTATATGTTATTTCTTTAACATATATTTATATATGTTAACATGACAAGAAATCTTTTCTTTTTTTTTTAAACTTTATTGATTGGTTGATTGGTTTTGGGGCCAAACCTGGCAGGCACTAAGGGGTTACTACAGACTTTGCACTAAGAAATCAACCCTTGCAGGCCAGGGGACCATATGGGATGCCAGGAATCAAACTGGGTCCCTGCCAGGTCGGCTGCATGCAAGGCAAATACCCAGTCACTGTTCTCTCTCTCTGGTCCCACAAGAAATCTTTTCAATTATACAATTGAACATAGACATATATTAGCTCTACCAAACAATTAGTTAATTCTGATTTTGTTGCTTGATCTAGCTGGTATTTTCAACTGAGGGACATCACAAATGATGCTTCATGTACTTGCTTCTAGAATTTTCCTTTTGCATCTAAGTTTGTCATTTTGTTCAAAACACAAAACCCTGTTTGAACTTTTACTAATCTTTGTGATCTTGAGCAAGTGAATTATTTTTGTGTTAGTTTATTCAATAGCAAAATGGAGATGATAACTAATTCATAAGACTATTCAGTGAACTGCATTAAAGGATTTAAAACAGTGACTTACTTAAAGGAGAAAAATTGTATTCGTGCAACTTTTTTTTGTGCAAATGTTGGCAGCTAAAAATAGAGCTGGTTTCATGGAAAAAAGTTTTGTAAAATACTAGGGAGACATCTTTGAGATCAAGGGTACGTGGAGAGGTATGCATGGCCAGGCATTGCGTTTGACAGCCAGTATGACATGACCCCCACCCCTTCCACTACCCAGGATCATAGATTGTTTCCATGATAATTACCAAATCTATTACTGAAACCATATGGCAGCTTGGCAAAATAGTCAGGGTCCCCTGAGTTGTATTTGGGGGCTCCCCAAAATAGTATCCTCTTTTTAAAGTAATTTTTAATTTAATCCCTTCTTCCTATAGTACTTTATAATTTCAAATAAGAACACAAAATGAATAATAGTTCTATGGAATGTTATTAAGTATTTATAGAGATTGCCCCTATTGTGTTTGGACCTTGAGTCTAAAATAAAATTTTTACTAGCTTTAAAAATTCACAGGCTACTATTCACTCTCTGACTTCAATTTAGTTTTATTTTAAGGGTGTTTTAAGCAATACATGGTGAATACTTGTAAACTGTCATGGTTTATTACTATCATTTTTAAATAAATATGTTGACAACAGAAATATGGAATAATTCAGAATCTAAACATATCTCATTCTACTGCAGTAAGCTATGAGGTTTATTATTTTTTCAAAATTTCCTGATCCTGTTGCATCTTCTATCTTGGCAAGCATTTTCCTTGTTTGTAGAGATGTTTTACTATGAAAAATAGTAACATCTTAAACAAAACAAAATTTCCTGAAGCCAAAAAACATACTTTGTGACAGCAGAGAAAGATGTGTAGGAGACTATGAAAAGCATTTTAGATGCAAAATTTATAGGTAAGGATCATTCGAGTGGGAGAGGGTCCACTCTTTCTAATCGGTTAAACAAACTGATCAGGATTAAATGGAAAGATGCTGAGGGATTATTTGCTTTGGAGTAGAAAAAGCACTCTAAATTAATAAGCTTCCTGAACATCTCTAAAATATATTTACTCTGAAATTCCTATTAGAGCATTGAATTCACTGAGCAGCATAGTCTTCTTGTTTTAACTATATATACATATATATCCCATATATCCCCTCTTTATCTCTATCTGTCTATCTATCTATCTATCTATCTATCTATCTATCTATCTATCTATCTATCTATCTATCTATCTATCTATCTATCTATCTCTATCTGTCTGTCTGTCTATCATCTATCTATCTATCTATCTATCTATCTATCTATCTATCTATCTATCTATCTATCTATCTATCTATCTATCTATCTATCTAAGGCTCTACATTCCCAAGACTGTTAAAAAGTCATTATACTAAAGTTCAATATATTTTTCCACTGAGGCTTTATAACTTACCTTGTGTTTTTTTTTGTGTGTTTGTTTGTTTAACTCTGGAAATCAACATACCAATGACCTAATTAAGTAGAATATCATAAGCATCTCAACAAAATATTAAATCCAAACAGAAATAGATGAGGCATTTATAACTTTATATATTGAATTTTATGAATACAGTTTCTAATTTTAACAAGACCTCAGTTTAAATATTTACAAGTTCCTTTCATCAGTCTGTCAGTGATCAAGAATCTATCAAATTTTCTAAATGTTCTTTTTTTGTTTTTTTAATTCTTGGGTCACAACTGGTAGTGCTCAAAAATTACTCTTGGTTTTTATTTAGGGCCTGCTCCTGGCAAAGCTTATGGAAACATGCAGTGCTGGGGATTGAACCAAGGCTTCCTGTAGGCTAAGCATGTTCTCCAGTTCGCTAAGTTATCTCCTCAGCCCCAATTTGACCTATTTTTTTTTAATAAACAGTCAATTTGTTCTAGGAAATAGTAGAAATCACTATTCTGATGTCACATTCTTGTAACTGAACTGAACTTCTTTTCATTTGGTTTAACTATCTCATAAAAATAAAATTTTGCAGCTACAAGCTCTCAGGAAGCTATTGATTCTATTGTCTCCTGGCTAAAAGTTACTAACCTCATAAGTAATTGCGCTATAACTTACATATGCTAAGATTCTCTTAATGGGAAAAACTATTCACCCAATACCCATCAGATAAGGGGCTTATTAAAATATACAAGGTACTAACAGAACTTAACCAGAAAAAATCATCTAACTCCATCAAAAAATGGGAAGAAGAAATGAACAGACACTTCCTCCAAGAAGAAATACAAATGGCCAAAAGACACATGGAAAAATGCTCCACACCACCAATAATCAAGGAGATGCAAATCAAAACAACAATGAGGTACCATCTAATACCACAAGACTGGCACACATCACAAGAACAAGAACAATCAGTGTTGGTGGGGATATGGAGAGAAAGGAACTCTCATTCACTATTGGTGGGAATGTCATCTAGTTCAGCCTTATGGAAAACAATATCAAGATTCCTCTAAAACTGGAAATTGAGCTCCCATATGATCCAGCTATACCACTCCTAGGTTTATACCCTAGCCTAGGGCCTGGGAATACAAAAAATGCAATTCAAAAATTCCTTCCTCACACCTATATTCATTGCTGCATTATTTTTTGTTTGTTTTTGTTTTGGGGTCACACCCGGCAGCAATCAGGGGTTCCTCCTGGCTCTACACTCAGAAATCACTCCTGGCAGGCTCAGGGGATCATATGGGATGCCGGTTTTCAAGTCACCTTTCTTCTGCATGCAAGGCAAATGCCTTACCTCCATGCTATGTCTCTGGCTCCTATTATAGCACTATTTACAATAGCAAGACTCAGACACTGGAAACAACCAAGATGCCCTTTAACAGATGAATGGCTAAAGAAACTGTGGTACATATACACAATGGAATATTACATAGCCATCAGGAGAGATGAAGTCATGAAATTTTCCTATACATGGATGTACATGGAATCTATTATGCTGAGTGAATTAAATCAGAGGGAGAGAGATTGACACAGAATAGTCTTACTGATCTATGGGTTTTAAGGAAAGTTAAGGACATTATTGTAATAATCCCCAGAGACAATAGAGATTAGGGTCTGAAGAACTGGTTCACAGTATGAAGCTCACCACAAAGAGTAGTGGTGCAGTTAGGTAAATAACTACACTAACAACTAGCATGACAATGTTAATGAGTGAGAGTAGTAGAATGTGTGTCTCAAATACAGGCAAGGTTTGGGAAGGAGGGAGGAGAGACATTGGTGGTGGGACTGTTGCACTGATGAAGCAAGGTGTTCTGTTTATGACTGAAACCCAACTACAATCATGCTTGTAATGGTGCTTAAATAAATATTTTAAAAAAGATTATTGTTATCTTCTCATGTACTTTGGTTTCTGAATTTTTATGCTGTTGACTTTCGTGGTTC
Source organism: Crocidura indochinensis (assembly GCA_004027635.1). NCBI lineage: Eukaryota > Metazoa > Chordata > Mammalia > Eulipotyphla > Soricidae > Crocidura > Crocidura indochinensis. The sequence goes on from PVKC010029580.1 coordinate 12,322, forward strand.
AATTTGTGATGAAGCTTTCTTGTATATTCTTACCCAATTGATATATGATTTGGATCATAAACAGAAATAAGAAAATATGTAATTTTGACCAAAACCAACAAAACAAAACAAAGCAAAACAAACAACTCCAAAGCATTGTTTTTGGATAATGCTTTGATTAGATCCTGGGAATATAGCCTAGGGTTATATTTGATATAACTTTGGATAATGTTAGATAATATAACTTTGGATATAATCTTTGGATAATGCTTTGTTAATGCTCCTGGGAATATAACCTAGGGGTCCAAAAACACAATGCAAAAGAGGTATGTTTGCTCCTATGTTCATTGGAGCACTATTAATAATAGTCAGACTGTCAAGTGAATTGATAAAGAAACTATGGTACATCTATGGTATATCTGTGTAAATGTTAAGAAAATGAAGCCATGAGACTTGCCTATACCTGGATAGACATGGTGAATATTGTGCTGAGTGAAGTGTATCAGAGAGATATAGATACAGTGTGATCACAGTTAATTGTGGGATATAAATAAATATAGTACGAGAATATTACCCAAAGACAATAGAAATGATGAGTGAGGGAGTGCATTTGCAGCAGAGGAGTAGGGACCACTATGACAATAATAGCTGGAAATGATCACCATGAACAAGAAGTGGAAACTGAAAGAAAGTAAAGTGATATAAGTGATGCCTCTTTAGTAACAGTATTGCAAGCCATGGTGCATACAAGGAAAAGGGGGATAGGGATAGAGACAGACAGAGAGAAGAAAAGTGTCTGCTATATGGGAGAGGATGGGAAGGAAATTGGGGAAATTGGTGGTGGGAATGAATGTTGGTGAAGAAAAGGATGTTGTAATATTGTGTGACTGAAACTCAACTATCAACAACTTTTTGTTGTTTGGTTGGTTGGTTTTTGGGCCACACCCGATGACACTCAGGAGTTACTCCTAGCTATGTGCTCAGAAATTGTTCCTGGCTTGGGGAACCATATGGGACACAGAGGATCAAATTGAGGTTCTTCCGAGGTCAACCACGTGCAAGGCAAACATCCTACCGCTGCGCCTAGTTTCCGGCCCCTATCAACATTTTTTTTAACTCAACATCACAGGGTGATTTTAGTCATTTACAAAATATATTACTTTTGGTAAAACATGTGGTAGTTGAGTCTTACTCTAAGCTTTTTTTCTTTCTTCTTTTTTTCATACTGCAAGACATTCAGATTATAGATTTGGGGTAGCATCTTTAATAGGTTTCACTGAGAAGAAAGTGAATAAAGGTATGTATATATGAAAATTAACTTAAGAATTATAGGGGCTGGAGCCGTGGCACAAGCGGTAAGACGTCTGCCTTGACCACAGTTTGATCCCCGCCATCCTATATGGTTTCCCAAGCCAGGAGCGATTTTTGAGCACATAGCCAGGAGAAACCCCTGAGTTTTACCGAGTGTGGCCTAAAAAGCAACCAAACAATCAAACAAACAAACAAACAAAAATATTATGGTAGTAACATGAGTTTGACTACCATATGCCATTATATCTCATTTGATAAATAACAAAATTTTCTTGAATATGCTACCTAATTGGGGCAATCTTTGAGTTTCTCCTTGAGCATCTGAAACTCTTTGTACAAATGACAACTATCACTTTTATTGATCCTGACTAATATCATAACACAATAAAGGCAGGGGCTGAGCCTTACTAGGTGGAAGAAACCTATTAGATAATATAAATATGAATAATCAAAAAAGACAAGTGAAACAAAAGTTGTATAGGTGAAAACTTGTAACTTCTCTATTTAAAGTATAAAGAGCATGTTTTGAACTTTATTAAAATAAACTGGCAGCAAAATTAATGTATCACTTTTAAAGTATAGCTTCATTTTTATACTGAAATAAATATATATAATCATTACGCAAATGACACAGAATTTTCTTACACATTAAAAACATTTTCTTCTGGTCCCCAAACAACTGCCTAATCTAAATCAGCTGCCATTTCTTTTTTCTTTTTTTCTTTTTTTTTTGGTTTTTGGGCCACACCCGGTGATGCTCAGGGGTTACTCCTGGCTATTTGCTCAGAAGTCACTCCTGGCAGGCACGGGGGACCATATGGGGAACCGGGGAATCGAACCGTGGTCCGCAGGCAAGGCAGGCACCTTACCTGCAGCGCCACCGCCCGGCCCCCCAATCAGCTGCCATTTCAGTTTTATACACTACATTTGCCTGTCTTACATTTTAATATCTACTTTGTGCATTAAAAGGTTTTTTTTTGTCCCCAAATTCCCAATACAGACCAGGTAAGGGTCTGGGTTGAAGTGTATATGGGGTGCATTTACTGTACCTCCTCTTTATATACAGTCAGTGTGAAGAACACAGCCTGTGGTAAGAATTGGGAGGTCTTACTTTTTTTTCTTTTCTTTTTTTTGATTTTGTTGTATTTTTTTTAACTTTTTTTTTAACACCCCCTACATCATTGCAACTTTCCCACCACCAATGTCCCAAATCTCCCTCCCTCCCAACCCACCCCCACCTGTACTCCATACAGGCTTTCCAGTTCCCTCATTCATGAATAAGATTAGCATAGTTCTCTGTGTAGTTATCTGTGTAGTTATCTGCACTCATCACTCATTGTGGTGAGCTTCATGAAGAAAGCTGGAATTTCCAGCCTCCTCTCATTGTTTCTGATGATTGTTGCAAAAATGATTTTTATTTTTCTCAGAACCCATAGATGAGTGAGACAATTCTACGTCTCTCTCTCTCCCTCTGACTTATT
>PVKC010029581.1:0-15152 GCA_004027635.1 Crocidura indochinensis
TGGCTCTAATTTTAGGTTTGAGTATTGTCATAAGAACAAAATTTCTTTAACAGAGAAGAAGAAAACAAAGGAGGAGAATAAAGACGAGCATATTATCTCTTTCATCTTCTCAAAGTTCTATGGCATGAATATTATTGGTCTTGATATATTACATGACATTTTAATAATGTAGTTACATTTTTGTAATTCTTTTTAGAATAGTTTCACCCCTTTTGTGAGTTAAATGATTCTATTTTTATCTTTCATTCTATTGTTGAGTTTCTCTATTGTATTTGCTACTGTGGACTTTGCAGGGACACTCAGTAAGCATGGAGTTATCATTGCCTTTGATTTCTTTTTCCTTTTCTATTTTGGGGGGGGATGTTTAGGGCCACACTTGTTTGATGCTCAGGGGTTACTCCTGGCTATGCGCTCAGAAATTGCTCCTGGCTTGGAGGACCATATGGGACATCAGGGAATAGAACCACGCTCTGTCCTAGGCTAGTTCGTGCAAGGCAGACTTTTTAGGCCTGCGCCATCGCTCTGGCCCCTGGCTGTGATTTCTTTGCTAATCCTCAGCACGACTAAAAGTGGTCCCTGTCACTCTCGACATATGCTTAAGGCTAAAGCCTCAGCTTCCTCTTAAGCCCAGCTTGACAGAGGTTCCTTAAGTATCACCCAAGTTATGAAACTAAATCCATGCATGGGAGTTGGGGAATTGGGTTCATGGTGTTCAGAAAAATTCCCTGCTCCTCCTAGTAAATTTCTTACCTCAGAGATTGCCTCAGTTGCATCCTGTGTGCCTTAGTCTTCATTTTCTTTCTTTATAAGACCATCTCTTTGCTGCCAACACATAAAGCCATTCATCTTTTGTACCTTGCTGTAGAATCTTTGTGGATTTTAGGTAATAGTGAGAGGAAGTAAACATAGGGTATCCTTAATTAGCCATCTTGATCTCATTTCTGCTCTACTTTTAGGTTCTAAAGTAATGCTATTAAATTTTCCAGCATGATCACACCAATTTGAAACCCACATTAATTTTTTTAATACTGTCTCTATGCCTGTAACAAAGATGAACCTCAAGTGTAAACATAGGTCTTTCCTGTGCCTTTTCTGTGTTGGGACACTGTAATTTTTCCATGTATGCAGTTGAATTGCCTAAGGTGTCTTCATATATATTCTTTTTAATTTGTTTTGTGATTACAACCAGTGGTTTTTAGAGCTTACTCCTGGTTCTGTGTCCAGGGATCACTCCTGGAAATAGCCCAGAGGACATATGTGGTGCCAGGGACCAAGCAAAGTAAACTCCTTAACTTCTGTACTATCTCCTAATCTCTTAGTTTTTAATATCTAACTTCCAAAAAAAGGAAGAAAAGAAAAGAAAGAAAGAAGCCCTTGAAGCCATTTAACTACTTCATCTATATGGGAAAGAATCCACAGCAATAGAAAATGGATCCTTACCATTGCCTGCACCTTGGAGATTAGACGCTCTTGCCAGCGATAAAAACATTGTAGGACAGAGTTTCTTCTGTCCATGGTAATAGTCAATTCTTGGTTTCAGCTTCCTTGGCCTAAAAGGTGTGAGATCATTGAATTCTACTACTGAATTGTTGGCTTTCCAAAACAACAGCCATGGGCTTCTTGGCATTCATGTGACTCAATTCCTATAATAAACCTCATATATATGATATTTTTATCCGATACATTAACACATTATATATCAACTCCTATCATGTTCTATGTTCTATGGGGGACCCAGATTAGCATATCAACCCTGGCTCCCACATGCTGCTTCTGGAACACAAAGCAGCTGCCTGTCATGTAAACTTGGGGGTAAGCTAGGCATTGTAGCAACAGTGCTAAGAACTGACATTGAATAAATTAAGCCACAGTTCAATACTTTCTCTGAAGACCAAATCTCAATAGACTTCAGAGTTTCATACCAATTAGTGGGAATATTTCCAAGACTAAATTGTTCTCTACATGAGGATATAGAGTCCTGAAACTGCTATCATCTTGATAGTCCTTCTGCCTTATAGTCTCAAGAAAAAAATAGATTATATTAATAATTGACAAATTAATAAAAAACCTAGCACCAAGATAAAGTGTCTGCATGGGCTAAAAAAGAATAAAATAAGAAAATATTTTGATGTATCAAATATAAAACTATTTGGAAAAAGAATCGTCATATAATTTACATAAAAACTGATAACTACAATGTCTTGATTGAAGTAGATCAATGGTAAGTATATAGTGTGAATATGAACCTTGTTACAGAAAATAAACCCACGTTGCCAAGTTTTATTAAATTATACCTCCTTTAAATTCAATTTGCAGCTTGTTCTTCTCTTTAAATATAAAAATTGTAGTACTTGTCTGGAAGAGACTTGTTTATTCTTATTATGCAGCTTTTTAAAATTGATCTAATATTTTAATAATCCTACATACTATTTACAGTGGTATTCTGGCAATCAAAGCTCTGAGTCACCCTTTTTGGTATTCAATCTCTCTGCTGGCATTTTCTGCTGACATGTCCACTTATTCCCTGAGGTCTAAGTTGCTCAGACATCTGTCATTACTATGGATTAATCTCTTGCTTTAGCGACTTAGAGTTGGTAATGAAATTTGGTGAATTATACTAATCATGGGTTCTCTAAGAGCACGAACTCTGACTTTTATTTCCTGTAACAATCTCTCTGTGTTAGTTAAGAGCAATCTTCATAAATTATAGTGAAAACCAAATTCTTTATTTGGGAACCAACCAGATACTATTCCACTCCAAGTAAGAACATATTATCTATTCAAAATTATCAACAAGAGTTCCTGACAATTGTCTTGAGCTTCTTTTCTCTCTCTTTCTGATACCTGAACCAAGAATCCAGAAATAAGAATTTTAGAGATTCTAAACAACAGGGTACATATTTCAGATAGCATGGCAACTGACTGACACTTAGTGGTTTTAAATTAGTAATTTTTTTTTTGGTTTTTGGGTCACACCCGGCAGTGCTCAGGGGTTACTCCTGGCTCCATGCTCAGAAATTGCTCCTGGCAGGCACGGGGGACCATATATGGCACCAGGATTCGAACTGATTACCTTTTGCATGAAAGGCAAATGTCTTACCTCCATGCTATCTCCCGGACCCCTTAAATTAGTAATTTTTAAATGTAAAAACAACTATGACACAGTTTGATTAGTGCAGCCCATTTTCTTTTCTAAAAAAGAAACAGAATTTGCTAAATGAAAATACCTGACTAGTTTTCTTAAATAACCTGAAAGAAAAGTTATGAACTACCAAACACCAATTTGGTTGGTTTCATTCCAATCACTACTATTTTACATTCTTAGTTATCATTCAATTTATAATTTCTTCAAATCAAGTCCTGCAGTCATCTTAAGATGCATGAATGCTAAAGTTGTCTCTCTGCTCCTGTATGCAAATCAGTTTTAAGATCCTTGATAAAAGGTGTGATCACAAACTCAAAATATTTTTCTCTTATTACTAGGCAACACAAATAAAAGTTGTTCCAAAGAATCAGAAAGATTTTAATATAAATGAATTAAAAAGCTTTAAAAGAGGGAAAAGAACTTATAGATGGGCAAATCTACTGCATTCAGAGTTCACTGAAAGTCTCATCCTCAGTCTTATAAAGAAATTTGAGTATTATAAACAAATAGTAAGTCACATTTTGGCTAATAGGAAGAAATTCAAGTTCCAAACAGTGGTCAAGATTCAGCATTTATAAAAGCTGAGTGGGTTCTAATGTTAGTAAAGACATTATTGAAGCCCGTTTTTTAAAATGGAAAAATGCTTTAAATGGCTAAAAAATAAAGTAAAAACATTAAATAGATTTTTTTCCAAAATAAAGACTCTGATGAGTTGTATATAAAGGAATCAGAAACACATGGATTAAGCTTTACTTAAAACAAACATAGGTTTAAGCGGGGAGAGAAAGCTATGAGGAAAGTCTTCTAGCCCCAAATATTATTGCAAAAAGGTTTGCTTTTTCCAGCATAAGTTTTCTCTTTTTTGATATGATATGTCACTATAAATTCCAATTTATCTATAATCTTCAATTCAATTTGTTCTGTTACTTGTCTCTTTTAAATTGTGATACTCTATTCCAGACTAATACTTGTAGGCAAAAGCTGATAGACAGCTTCATATATTTGCATTGAAGGCATGTTTTGTGCTTGAACAGCACCCATAAACATTATCAGAATCATCTCTGAGGCATCGCTTCCAGAATGACCATCTCATAATGCTTCTGATGTTTGTCCAACCACTTTGGCTAAGTTGGTTTCATGCACCACTCACTCTAGTTTCAGAAAAAGCTGGTTTTTCTCTGGCGATGGGTGACAGTCAAAGATTTTCCAGCCAAGATTTTTCCTGGCCCAACAATCACATGTCTAAGAGGTTTCTACTCTTGCATGAAGGAAAATTCTGGCCAGAGGAGCCTGGCTGACATGCCAGGGATTCAAATCCTCCAGACACTCAGAGCATAGACAGAGAGACACTGGCGCCATGCTGAGTATTCCCACCCATCTTCAGCATTCTCAGCATATTAGGGTGAGTCAAAGGTCTCCCCTTTGTTTTCAAGCATCTTAAATCTAAGCTTAGCTCACGGAGGAAATGGTGGCATTATAATATAATCATCTAAAGGAAATCATTGAGTAGAGGGTCAAAAACTTGGTTGTGAGTGGAAATAATCTTAGAAGGTTTATAAAACACTGTTAGATGCATCAGCCTGGTATGTTGCCTCTGTTTCTAGATTTTCCTTCTTCTCATAGGATCAATGGAGGCAGGATTGTCTGATTACACATAGGACTTTAGATATTAAGCTCCAAATCTTAAACTTGTTCCAAATGCTTCTTAACCACCAGTCCATCTTCTACAGTCTTTCTTTTTAGATATTCCTAAGATCACAGTTGTCAAAATCCTACCATGCACTTTGATAGTTACAGGGCCTTGTGCTTGCTGATGAAGTGTTTAAAAGTTACAAGAATATCTTCAAGGTCCCCACATATAGGCATTTAAAGTTCAACAGATGATTTTACTGTGGATCCAAGACTTATCTACTAGGTCTTCGGTTGATTGTCTTATGAATCTAAGTTGACATTGAATTGTGATACTCAAATTGGGTTGAACATTCAAATCACTTGAAGTGATTTTTTTCCTTTCTTAAAGTAACGCAAATGGTTTTTATTGAAAAAAATTTAGGCAATGTGAAGGGAGAGTAAAAGAGAGATAACATGTTTAAGAGAGAGACCAATTGTTTCTCCAGAAAGGAAAAAAAATGCAGAAAGTGACTTTTGGGGAAAAGATTATATATACTTTTTCCAAATAATTTTGAACTAGAATCTTTTATGCATACATAAAATTTTATCTGAGTATTCTGATAGGGAAAGACTTGAATGCTTCATAATCCTTCCATATTCTTACCACGCCCATAGACTCCTGCATATTTAGACTCCTTTTCTGAGAGGTCATCACTTCTCTAATCTCCATTTCTGTATCAGATGGTGCCTCACTTTCTCTATCTTTTAAAAGATCAGGATTTGAATCCGTAAGGCATGTTTCCAATGACTTTGGGATAATTGGGGGTAGCAATTTACTAAATTTTATTATTTCTCAAGAAGAGCAAATTACCAGTCCCAAATCTATTTTCCTACAACATTTCTCCAGAAAGGAATTCCTCCTTCACCCTGATAGAATTTTTTTTCTCCTTAAAACTCTCTCCTGAGATTTCACCTGAGGTGATTCTTAATCTATTAATATAATTTCCCAGATGAGAACCCACTCATTTGAATTGATTTGAATACATATACATATTAAATTCATATTACAGTGAAAAAACTATAGTATTGAGGTGAAGAACATTCATATGTAAATACAATATGGCTTAGCAGGAATCCTATAAACTAGACATTTATGCTACCTTCCACCAAATTGTCCCCAACTAGGGCAAGAGTGATAGATCAATGGTCTAGTGTATGAGCTTGAGGCCTGGCTTTGATTCCACCCACCACATTGTCTCCAAACACTTCACAAAATAGCCTCTGATCATGGCCAAATTTCCCTCTACATACACTGAAATAAAGTCCCAAGCTACATTTTCTTTCAGATTCTAAGAGTGCAATCCACTAGCACACTGAATCAGAACTGGTAGGTATCACAATGTATTACTACAGGAATAATTTGTGTGTCCCTGAGGATATCATAAAATAAAAAATGAAAAAAAACTCCAGTGTCTCTTGGTTCATTCACTCTTGGAGAAGGTCAACATGACGTGACTTGTGGATTACCCAGAAATTCTGTAGAGAGGCAATGGTGGGAAAACATTTTTCTGCCAATCATGAGCACCGTTTGTCATATCTATGAAAAAGCCACCTTGAAGTGAATTTTACTGCTGATAATCATGGCACTAATAAAGCTGAAGTTACTGAAATCCTGAGCTAGAAGTGACAAACCCAGATGAACTCATAAATCATTATGACCCAGTCTAGGCACTAGTGTTTCTAGTGATTATTATTCCCATTTTACCTTTGGAAAATTAAATCAAGGCCAAGTTAAGTACATATTTGCCAGCGTATAAGACAACCCTTCAACCCATGAAAAACTTCCTAAAAGTCGGGAGTCATATTATATGCTGGTACACTGCATGCTGAAACTTGTTCCAGCTTCAGGGGCGAGTGATCCGCACCCCTCTTACTTTTAAGAAGTAACTTACTTTTAAGACTTTTGGGGAGTTTTTCATGGGTTGACGGGTCGTCTTATACACCGGCAAATGCGGTAATTTTTTCTAATGCTACACAGCAATAGAGTATATTTGGAACAAGATGATGTGATTTTTACCCAAAGCCTTTAATCTTAAAAATAATGAAAATGTGGGGCCCGGGAGATAGCATGGAGGTAAGGCGTTTGCCTTTCATGCAAAAGGTCATCGGTTCGAATCCCGGTGCCCCATATGGTCCCCCGTGCCTGCCAGGAGCAATTTCTGAGCATGGAGCCAGGAGTAACCCCTGAGCATTGCCGGGTGTGACCCAAAAATAAAAAAAACAAACAAACAAACAAACAAAAATAATGAAAATGTAATCCCCTATGCATTTTGTATCAAGTATCATTTGATGAAGAAGCTACAGTGACAAACATACTCCAAGTAGATAGAGGTACACAAATATCTTACAAATTGTATTTGAGCTGCCAATTGTTTCAAAGTAATTAGACCATCAAAATGCTGTTCTTTCCCAGGTCATCCTATACTTTCTTTCATTTCTTTAGCATATGCTTGGAGAGAACTAATAAAACATCATCACTCCAGCCTTCTGCTTTTTCATGGAAATTTCAGAATACAGATCTCAGAGCTTACAGTGTAAATGGGCCAGCAAGTATGTCTTCATATCTAACATTTTGTTTCTACATTTTTTACTATAGTTTATGGTTAGAACATTCTTTTTTTATTAACTAACTTCTTTATTTAAACACCATGATTACAAATATAACTGTAGTTGGGTTTCATAACACCCCCCTTCACCGTGCAACCTTTCCATAACCAATGCCCCCATTGTTGGACACATCTCAGAGTTAGACATTTCATAATTTTTGTGTAAAGAGCATTTCATTCAACTTCATAGACCTCCACAGTGGTTATATAGAATGCTTGAGTGATTCTTTTGGTATTTTTAAAAAAAAACAAACAGAAAAAATAACTTCTGTATGTTACTTCATCTAAGTTTCTGCAAGCTTTGAGAATGAAGCAACTGTTTATGCTTTCAAGAAAGGCTTCTGTGTGATTAGGAAAATTTCTGAAATTTAAGACACAAAAAGATAACTATTCTATCTTTGCTGTGTGACATTGAACAAGTATTGAGCAAATAAATGCCCCTTCCAGGAACTCTGAGTAAGATGAATTGTTTTGGCAATGCACCAAGATCTTTCCAAGGCTCCCTATGCAATAGCAAACAGCCAGAATAAGAGACTACAAATGTTATTTCTTACACTTTCATTTTCTTCATTAGTTAAATAGAAGAATTATACTAAACACTTGCTGGTCTTTGTGAATATAGAATGAGTTCTTAAATAAATTTTTAAGCATGGTGTGTTAGCATGCAATTAATGTTTTGTTCATACATCATACACAATGAATATCAACCAGAATTTAATTTTTAATTGTTATGTTATACTGAGATGGATCCTTGTATCTTTCGATTTGTAATTCCTGTCTTAATGACTGTTTAATTTAAAGGCCTTTCCCAGATTGAGGAGATAACTCGCAGGACTGCAATGTATCCCTGGCACGTAAGATACTCTAAGCTAGATTCCTGGCATCGCATGATCCCGAAGCACTACTGAGGTAACTTTGAAAACTTGAAAAAATATTAAGTTCTGGGGTCAGAGCACTAGTGAGTGGGTATAGTTCTGGCCTTTCACATGAACTAAATTCACAAAGAACTGAATTGCTTGGCACCACATATGGTACTCTAAATTCTCCAGGAATGATTCCTGAGTGCAGAACCCACAAGTCCTGACCATAGACAGGTGTGAACCCCAAACAAACCAGAAAATTAGATTCCTCTCTTTTCTAAGTCTTCAGTAACTACTTACTAACCAAATCACTTGTTTTTCCACTAAAGAATCACAAGTAGAGAAGTAAGTAAATTATTTACTCTGGATCACAGGGTTAATAATTAATAGCAGTCCATCAAAAGGCCACCATTATACTTTTGTCTAAAGCTTTATCTTTAAATCTCAGAAACTTAATAATTCATTGTCTAGTATCCAGTTTTCAACTCGAACTTCTTATTTAGAACTGTTTTAAGTATGCAGTAAAATTCAGTAAGAAGAAACATTTTTCTTATTTCCCTTATATCTATACACATATGTATATGTACAATATGTGTATATACATACATATATACTATATATACGCAATGACTTGTATGCCTTTATATAATGTCATAGACTGTTTTTCACTTCGCTGAAACTCTTCTGTCTGTAGATTTATCTATCTCTTCCTTGCATTCCAATACCTGGCAACTATCAACATTTTTCCTGTCTCTATACTTTTGACTTTTCTAAAATGTCATATAGAGAATCATGCTATCTGCAGCCTTTTCAAGATTGCTCCTTTTACTTAATGATGTGCACATATGGTCTCACCATACCTTTTTATGAAGTGACAGCTAATCTCTTTTTAGAGCTCTGAATTGTCAAAAATAGTACTTTAGTATTTATCTAGTGGCTTTTAGTAGCTTTTGTTCCCTGTATCTCTGTGCCCTGGGAGTAAGTAGTATAGTTTGAAAAGAAAGGACTATTGTGCTTTAAGTACAATGATGACATGTCTATGCCGAAATTGCACATTAGCACCCAACTCACACAACACAACATCTTCTTATGCTACCTACCAATTGGTCTTTCACTGTATGGTTTGTTGCCTCACTGGTCCTCTGTCCTTGCCAACATTGCACGTTGACACCCCAAATCTCATGACCATATTGGCTTGTGCTACCCACCAACTAGTTGATCTTGGAGTGGAAGGTTCATTGCCTCAATGGTCTCTGTGCCAATATTGCATGTTGACACCCCAACTTGCACAACACATCATCTGTGAATGCTACCCATCCACTGGACTTTCACTGGATGGTTCTTGGCCTCATTGGTCTTCTGCTCATGGCAACATCACACATTGACACCCCAATTTGAACAAAATATCAGTTGAAAGGCTTCACCACCCTCTGGAGTTTCACTGAATGGTTCATGGTCTCACAGGTTCTCTTTCCATGCCAACACTGCATGTTGACACCACATCTTCACAACATATAATCTGCAAGGGCTCACCACCTACTGGACTTTTCACTGGAAGGTTCATGGTTTCACTGGTCCTCCTCTGTGCCAACATCACACATTGATGCCCCAACTTGCACAACATATCATCTGCTGTGCTACCCACCTCAACTCGTATAACAACATTTGCCTGTGCTACCCACCAACTGGTCTTTCATTGTATGGTTACTGCCTCACTAGTTGTTGTTCATGACAACATTGCATGTTTACTACACAACTCGCTCAACACAACATCTGCTACTCAATGGCCTTCCATTGGATGATTCGTGGTCTCACTGGTCCTCTGTCCATGCCAATATCACACTTTGACACCCCAACTTGTACAACATATCATCTACCTACCCACTGGTCTTGGACTGTAAGGTTCATTGCCTCACTTATTCTCTATCCATGCCAACATCATAGGTTGACACCTCAACTTGCACAACATATCGTCTTCAAGTGCTAACAATGCACTGGACTTTCACTGGATGATTAGTTACCTCTGCCCATGCCAACATCACACGTTGACACCCCGACTCGTATAATAACATCTGTGAGTGCTACTCATCCACTGGACTTTCACTGGATGGTTCACTGCCTCAATAGTTCTCTATCTTTGCCAACATTGCACATTGATACTCCAATTCACATAATCACATCTGCTTGTACTACACACCCACTGGTCTTGAACTGGAGGATTCATTGCCTCATTGATCTTCTGTCCATGTGAACATCTCATGTTGACACCACAACTTGCACAACATATCATCTGCAAGTGCTCACCACCCACTGGACTTTCTCTGGATGGTTCGTGGCCTCACTGGTCTTCTGTCCATGTCAACATTGCACGTTGACACCCCAACTCATACAACACCATCTGTTTGTACTACTCACCCACTCATCTTTGACTGAATGGTTCATTCATCACTGGTCCTCTGTCCATGCCAACATCACATGTTGACATGGCAACTTGCATAACATATCATCTTCAAGTGCTCACCACTCACTGGACTGGTCCTCTGTCCATGCCAACATCACATGTTGACATGGCAACTTGCATAACATAACATCTTCAAGTGCTCACCACTCACTGGACTTTCACTGGATGGTTTGTGGCCTCACTGATCATCTGTCTGTGTCAATATCACACATTGACACCCCAACACATACAATATCTGCTTATATGACTCACCCACTCATCTTTAAATGGTTCATTGTATCACTGGTCCTCTGTCCATCACACGTTGACATCCCAACTGGAGTTTCATTGGATGGTTTGTTGCCTCAGTAGTCCTCTGTCAGTGCCAACACCACACACTGAATCCCCAACTCGCACAACATATGATCTGCAAGTGCTCATCACCCACTGGAGTTTCAGTGGATGGTTCATGGACTCACTGGTCCTCTGTCCATGCCAACATCACACATTAACATCCAAACTCACACAACATCTTTGTATGCTACCACTGGTCTTGGACTGGAGGGTTCATTGCCTCACTGGTTCTCTGTGCCAACATTACAATGTGACACTGCAACTCACACAATACAACATCTGTGAGTGCTACCCACCCACTGTCTTCTTCTGGATGGTGGTCTCAAACTCAATTTACCTGGGGGCCACAGGAGGCAAAGTCAGGGTGAGGCAAGGCCGCATAAGGGATTTCACAAAAAAAAGGGGGAATAGTGGGCAGGAGCAGCGGAAATGACGTCTGTGCTAGGCGCAAAGTATTCACAATTATTCGCTTACCAAATATTCGCAATAAAAAAAATCGATTAGTTAGAAAAATAATCGCAAAAATTCATATTAAACATTTGCATACCCGAACGGAACTGCTCGGGGTATGCAAATGTTTAATGAGATTTTTTTCTTACTAATATGATTTTATTGCGATTATTCGATGAGTGAATAATTGCGAATACTGAGATATTTGAAGGCTGGCCATGGGCCACAAAATGCTGTACGGAGGGCCGCAAACGGCCTATGGGCTGTGAGTTTGAGACCCCTGTTCTGGATGGTTCATTGCCTCACTGGTCCTCTGTCCATACCTACATCACAGGTTGATACCTGAAATCACACAACACATCTGCTTGTGCTCCCCACCCATCAGATAAGGGCTAATATTGGATATATACAAGGTACTGATATAACTTGGCAAGAATGTATCATCTAGCTCCATTAAAGGATGGGACAAAATGCACACTCTTTAAAGAAGAAATACAAATAGCCAAAAGACCATTCTTAGGGGGAAAAGTCTATTCATTTCTTCTTCCCATTTTTGTTGTTGAGTTCTGTCAGTACCTTGTATGTCTTTGATGTATGCCCCTTATCTGATGAGTCTTCCACTGGAAGTTCAGTAACTCACGTGCACATATATTTCATGTATAAGCCCCAATTTACACCTCATAACATCTGAGTGTGCTACCTGTTCAGAGAATTTTGATTTATCTTTTTAATTAAAACTTTGGTCAATTACCATAGGAAATAGGTTAAGTAAAGTTCAGGTATTTTTTAAATATACATTGAAAACCCTATAGCCGTCACCAAAAATTCTTAGAAATAATAAAGTAGCATATTACAAAATTAATGAACAAAAATATAGTAATTTTGTATAAAAATAATGAAGAATAAAAAGAAAAATTGACAAAATAGTTCTTTTCAAAATGGTGCACCCAAATAACAATTATCTAGGAGCTAACAAAGGAGGTAAAAGATTATATAGTGAAAACTATATGTCAGTGCTGAAAGAAATAGGCAGCTGGAAATAAAATATTTTCCCAGTCCACAAATTGGAAAAAATCGACATTGTCAAAATGATCCCTACCCAAAATGATCCCTACCCAGATTAAATGCAGTACCCATTAAAATTCCAATGTCTTCAAATGTTGGAACAGATGCTGCTAAGATTTGTATCCAACAACAAAACTTTCTCAATGCAATACTAAGGGGAACAAAAGATAGAAGATTTTTAATTTTACAACTTTTAACTCTATAATAAATATAACTATACAAAGCTATATTAATCAAATGTTATGATGCATAGGATCTTTAAACCAATGAACCATAATTTAGAGATTGATTTAATTCAGAGACTGATTTAATCTATATAAAAGGAGCAAAGTATATGAAGTAGAACAAAGAGAGTCTCTTCAGCAAATGGCATTAGGAAAACAGGCTAGCCAGATATAAAAATAAAATAAAATTAGTACCATAAAGAGTAGTGATGTAGTTAGGGAAATAACTACACCAATAACTATCATGACAATCTTAATGAGTGAGAGAAGTAGAATGCCTGTCTCCAATACAGACAAGGGTTGGCAAGTGGGGGAGGCACTGGTGGTGAGAACGTTGCACTGATGAAGGGGGGTGCTCATACTTATAACCAGGGTGCTTAAAGATTTTTTTAAAAAGTAAATTTAAAGTGGATTAAAGACCCAAGTTTAGACCTGAATCCATAAAATACACTGAAGAAAATAAAGCTTAACTCTCCCAAAAATTGACCTCAGAGCTATTTTCAATTAGATGATTATAGAGGAAGAGGCAAAGACACCAAAAGCAAAAAATAGCAAATAAAGCTACACTGATTTAAAACATTTCTGCACATTAAAGGGAACTCAAGCAAAAAAATTATGCATAATAAATCAAATAAAGATAACATCCAATAACTATTAAGCACTCACAAAACTCAACATCAAGAATTCAACATTCTGGGCCGGAGCAATAGTGCAGTGGTAGGATGTTTGCCTTGAATGCAGCTGACACAGGACTGACCCCTGTTTGATTCCTCGACTTCCCATATGATTGCCCAAGCCAGGAATGATTTCTGAGAGCATAGCCAGGAGTAACCTCTGAGCATCACCAGGTGTGACCCAAAACCAAAATAAATAAATAAATAAATCCAACATCCTATCTAAAAATGGGGATAAGTTGAATAGAAATTTCCTCTAAGAAGAAATACAGATGATCAATAGGCATATGAAAAATTGCTCATATTAACTTATGATTAGGAATACAAGTTAGTATAAAAACAAAAGCAACAATGAAATATTTTATAGCACCAGTAAGAGATAGTATACAGATGATAGAGTGCTTGCCTTGCATGTAGCCATACTGGGTTTAATGCCTTGTGCCCTATATTATCTTACGAGTCCACCAGGAGTGTCGGAGTCCAAAGCCATGAATAAGTCCTGAGCACATCCAGGTATTTCCCCAAACAAAAATGCCTGAAAACAAGATTGTGGTGAGAAAGGAATCCTTCATTCACTGTTGTTGGAAATTTATGTTTCCGAACTCTATGAAAAGTAATATGGAAAACCATCTTCCACCTAACAAGAGGAGTAGAATTTCCATTAGACTCAGCAGTATCACTTCTTGGCAACCAAACCCAAAACGCAGAAAAATTCTTACAGAATAAATAATGCATTTATGTTTATCACACCCTTAATACAATAGCCAAGATATGAAAACAACCCGAATGTCCAACAATGGATTAATGAATCAAGAAGTTGTGCTAAGTACAGAAATTGTATGCATACATGAAAAAGAATAAAATCATGCAGCTTACACCAATAAATGGAACTAAAGGACATTAAGCTAAGCAAATTAACCAGAGCTAAAATAATTAATTCAGAATGATCTATTTATTTTTTAATATTTTATTGAAGCCATTGTGATTTACAAAGTCCTTCATAGTTTGGTTTCAGAGAAACAATGAATCAGGGCCAATCCCACCACCAGTTTTGACCTCCCTCCACCAATGTTACCCAAGAACAACCCATGCCACCTCCTTTGTTCCACAGCCTGTCAGTTTAACAAGCACATTTTAAGTTTAGGTAGTTAAAAGTTTGGGTCTCTTGATCCCATTCTTGTTGTTTTCTTTGACTTGGATATTTTAGTTCTTTCTTTTTTTTTAACACACAAAGGGGCCAATATAACAAATTAGGAGAATTGGTCTTAAAAATATGAAGGTCTTTGGGATGTTACAGGAGAAAAGTGGACACCCTGTAATAGGTATGGTATTGGAATGATTGGTGTACACATGATTAATGTACACATGATTATCACACGTAAATTATAGTACCTCAACAAAGATATGAAACTAAAACAAAGACATACTTCCAGGTAAGCAGATATGATTGCTGTACCTTCAAGCTCACTTAATCTGATTACTATGTCTCTGTTCTGCAGCTCAACTTCCTCCAGCAGTTCCACTATTGAACTACTGCTTTCTCTGGACACTAACCAATCAAAATTTACAGATACATGAGGGAAAATGCTGAAGGACCTATGAAAATGGGTAGAATAAAGCAATGGCCAAGGCAACACATAAATCTGCATCTTCTCTAAGACTG
>PVKC010029582.1:0-15047 GCA_004027635.1 Crocidura indochinensis
GAAGGAAGAATGGGAGAAAGGAAGAAAGAAGAGGATTGAAGGAATAAAGGAGAGACAGAAAATAAAAAGAAGAAATAATTAAAGAAAAGAAAGAGGGGCAGGAGAGATAGTATGGAGTTAAGGTGTTTTCATTCCATGCAGAAGGTCGGTGATTTGTATCCTGGCATCCCATATGGTCCCCCGAGCCTGCCAGAAGCAATTTCTGAGTGTAGAGCCAGCTGCTGTGTGTGACACAAATATCAAAAAACGGGAGAAAAGAAAGAAATGGAACAGAATAGAAAAGAAGAAAAGAGAAGAGAAGAGAAGAGAAGAAAAGAGAAGAGAAGAGAAAAGAGAAGGACGGGAGGGAGGGAGGAAGGAAGGAAGGGAGGGAGGAGCGAGGGAGGGAGGAAAGAAAAGGAAAGGAAAGAGAAAGAAAGGAAGAAAGAAAGGAAGAAAGAAAGAAAGAAAGAAAGGATGAATGAATGAAAGAAAGAAGAAAGAAAGAAAGAAAGAAAGAAAGAGAAAGAAAAGAAAGAAAGAAAGAAAGAAAGAAGAAAAAGAAAGAAGAAAAAGAAAGAAATAGAAAGAAACAGAAAGAAAGAGAAAAAGGAAGGGAGGGAGGGAGGGAAAGAAAAGGAAAGGAAATAAAAAAGAAAGGAAAAGGAAAGAGAATGGAAGGAAGGGAGGGAGGGAAGTAAAGGAAAGCTAAAAAATAAAGAAAGGAAAGAGAAAGAAAGGAGGAGGGGGACGAAAGGAGAAAAGAAGGAGGAATAAAGAAAGGAAGGGAAGGAGGAAGGAAGGGAGGAAGGGGGAAGGGAAAGAGGCAGGAAGTAAAGAAGAATAGGAAGGAGGAAAGGAAGAAAGAGGTAAGGAGGAAGGAAGAGAAGGAATGAAGGATGAAGAGAAAAGAAGGAAAATAAAAATGAAGTGATAAAAGAACAAAAGAATAAAGAAGATAATATAGAGAGAGATGAAGGAAGACAACGAAAGAAGCTAGCATTAGTTATTGAAGTGCATGTCTTTCAAGTTCTGAGTTGTTTCTTCTATCATTTGCCCTATTCTTATATGCCAGTCTACATTTCAAGATGTCTAATTTTTTTTTATTGTTTTAGAAAAATCAACCATATATCTTGGCTACTTCATTACATTAAATAATATGTGCTACTTTTTTTAATGAATGGTGTTTGCCCTAAACATCTATGTATCTTTAAATTCTTACAGTAGACTTTCAAAATTGTTATAAAATCAAAGTTGCCAAGCTGAGATTAAGTTTATATCTAAAGAGATTCAATGAGGAATTAGTCCCTATAAAAATAAGTAAAGAAGATACTACAGAATGTGACTTTTTATTGAGTTTTTAAATTTTGCTGTAGTACTTACACTTAGTGGTACGCATGGTTACTTTTGGCCCTGCACTCAGTACTACTCTTGGTAGTTTTTAGGGAACAACATGAAATGTCTGGTATGGAATAGGTAGCCAAGTGTAAGGCAAGCATCCTATCCCTGTATATCTCTCCAGTCCAGAATTTTCCATTTATATATTAAAACTATTTTAAAGTGTACTATTGCAGCTCATTCATATGCATTTCTTGATGTAGCTCAACCAGCCTTTCAGCTAAAAAGTTAAATGTCTGACTTTTGTTGATTATCAAGCCCAAAGCAATCTTTGCAGCAAATAAGGTGTACTTCTATTGCACTAAAAAGAAGTAATAGAAAATCAGAAATTATTATTTATTTTACATTTCAGGAACTCCGTATTACAGAACTGTATTTTGCATACATGAGCACAGTGGTAACTTAACTAATTAAAGATTCATTTATAAGAAACAGAATCAGATGGATTGCAGTAATAACAGTGAGTCTAACTACTTAGTAATCCCCATAGTTTGTCTGCTGATATGAAAGTAAGAGCAAATGTGATTGTACACTATTAAAGATTATTAAGTATGGCAAGTATAAAATTACTTCTATAATGCTGTTTATCCTTTTAAAATCACTGAGCAATCTAGAAATCCCAAGGTTGAAGGCATTGTTAAAGCACATCCAGCTTGAGGCATCAAACTTTCAAAAATAGTTGCCTAAAAGAAAAATCCACCAAAGAAACGTTTGCAACCACCTATGAACATTGAGAGACTTGGACTAAAGCTCATATTGGCACAACTCATTTTAAGGTTTGGAGAAAAACTTATGCAGCTTCCCAAGAGGATGCATAGAAAATGTTATCTCTCCTGATTACTTCAAAGATGATAAGAAATTACTGCTTAAATCATTGGGAGCCCCGTGTGCCTCTGGCTATGCAAAGCAATTGAAAACACCTCTAGAATAATATAATTATAGAATATAGGTATAGAGAGACACATGCATAGTGCTGCTCTAATTTTCAAAAGATATAAATATATATTATATATTATTATACAGCATGAATAGTGAGAAAAAATATCACTAGGAGAACTACCGGCCTTTGAAGTCTTAAGTTGTCTTCACTTAACCACATATTTAATGACTTACTTCAATAGTATGAATTTTGTTGATTACAAGCTCCTTACATAGTTTCTATAGAAAAAGTGAGAAAGAAATCTTGGGAACATATATTTAGAGTTGATATAAATAAGCATTTTCTGGTAAACAACATTCACTATCATTGGACACATTTCCACATGAAATAGATTCTTGTCATTATAAATATTGACTTGGAGGAACCAGAGTGATAGCATAGTAACTAGTGTGTTTGCCTTGCAAAAGACTGACCTGAGATAGATTCCTGTCACCTCAGATGGTCCCCTGAGTTCACCAGAATAGAAACTGAGTTCAAAATCAAGGGTAAGCCACAGAACAGCTAGGTGTGTTCCCCAAACATATAAAAAATATATAGGATACAAATTGATCAAAGTTTGAATAACCAGTATAACATGAATAATGTAAGTGCTGACACTTTAAATATGTCTCATGCCAATCCTGTAGCCAAATCATAGACATACTCTTGGTTTATATATGGGAAAAGAATGGACAAAAATTGCTCAATGTCATAGAACTTATAGTGGGAGTTTTATTTTGTAGTCAGTTTCCTCATATTTCAATGTCCTCCAACTGCAACAGTTATGGAAATATACTGAATTGATTGTGGACATAAACTCTAACTAGAAGAAATCAGATTAGGCATTGAATGTAGACTGGACTGTCCTACTGTTATAAGATAGAATATAAAGAGCCTTGAGTTTCAGGTTTTTTTTTTTTATTTTTGAGTCACACCCAGCAGCGCTCAGGGGTTTCTCCTGATCTATGCTCAGAAATTGCTCCTGGCAGGCTCAGGGGACTATATAGGATGCCGGGGTTTGAACCTCTGTCCTTCTGCATGCGAGGCAGACACCTTACCTCCATGCTATCTCTACAGCCCCTAGAGTCTCAGTTTTAAGTCTTACAAAATCTTAAGGAATCCCAGGATTAAATTATCACTGATCATTTTTGTTTCTTAAACACTTGACACCTTATTCTAATGTAGC
The DNA here is from genome assembly GCA_004027635.1 of Crocidura indochinensis. Lineage (NCBI taxonomy): Eukaryota > Metazoa > Chordata > Mammalia > Eulipotyphla > Soricidae > Crocidura > Crocidura indochinensis. Next base: position 3,483 of record PVKC010029582.1, read on the forward strand.
TTCTATCTTATGAATCTTAATAAAACCAGCCAGAATTTTTTCCATTACTTGTTTTCACAAAAATGTCAAATTTACTTTGAACTTACTCTGATTACTAAATGTATTAAATGCAACAAGGAGAGATAAACAGAAAATTATATTTGGTAATATTCTAGATTATTTCCTGTTTAAAATAATCCTTCTATAATTTATAATATTAATCTTCCCCACCTCCAATGTTTTCCACATTCTTACAAATTTTTAAACTAAATGGCTTTATTTTAATCCCCTTGAGACTTATAGAGAGAAATAAAACCTTTTACTAATATTTATGTAATTTTTTTAAATTTGGAGACCACACCCAATGATGCTCAGCGGTTTATTCCTATCTATGCACTCAGAAATAGTTCCTATCTTGTGAGACCATTTGGGAGCCTAGGGATCGACAAAGGTCTGTCCCAGGCTAATGCGTGCAAGGCAGTACACCTTACTATTGGCACCACCACTCTGATTCCATATTTATGCAATTATCTATTTCAATTGGAAGCTTCAATAAAAATGTGGACAGTGCTAATAAAATTGTTTACCTCAGACAAGTGAGTAGCACTGTACTTTTATGAAAATAGAGACATCAACGTCCAGTAAAGAAAGAAAGTAAAGTGGTAACTTTTTTTTAAGAAACTACATGAGGCCACTGCTAGGAGATTGATGACTGGGAGAGACTGAGAGGACCTGTTCGTTTTGCATGTTTTTCTTGTCCATCTTCTTTCTACTGAAGCTCTCATGAGAGGGCCAGCAAGAGCCCAGCAAAAATTCTCTCCTAGAGACTCCAGAAGAGCATGGCCACTCTTCTTTGCTCTGTGGCCACATGCTCATTCTAACTAATGAACCCCACCATAGCACACAGAAGAAAAAATCACACTGCAAGCATGACAATGGGGAAAACTTACAGGCAAACGCCATGTACAGAAATGAAGAAGATAGCTTTGATGACCCAAAAAATAGCAACCATCTGATTAATTTCTCAGATACGGAGTTTAGAATAGAAATATGAAGGATTCTCATAAAATTCAAAGAAAACATAGTTATGTGGAACAGACACAAGCTATAAATCAGAAATAGAAAAACACATAGGCAAAAAACACCATGACATTGAGATTTGAGGCATCTTTAAGGAGGTAACAACACTCTCCAAACAAGTGGAAACACAGATAAACAAATGAGAATATATTAAGCTGAGAAGCTTCTGCACCTTAAAGAAAATAGTGCCCAGGGTACAACAGCAACCCACTGAGTAAAAGAAACTATTCACCCAATACTCATCAGATAAGGCACTAATATCCAAAATATACAAGGAATTGATGGAACTTTACAAGAAAAAAAAATCTATCCCCATCAAAAAATGGGGAGAAGTGAACAGATACTTTTCCAAAGAAGAAATACAATTGGCCAAAAGGCACATGAAAAAAATGCTCCTCATCACTGATCATCAGGGAGATGCAAATCAAAATATCTATGAGGTACCATCTTATACCACAGAGACTGGCGCACATCACAAAGAATTAGAGCAAGCAGTGTTGATGGGGATGTGGAGAGAAAAAACTCTTTTTTTTTTTTTTTTGGTTTTTGGACCACACCCGGTGATGCTCAGGGGTTACTCCTGGCTATGCACTCAGAAGTCACTCCTGGCTGGGGGACCATATGGGAAACCGGGGGATCGAACTGTAGTCTGTCCTAGGCTAGCGCAGGCAAGGCGGGCACCTTACCTCCAGCGCCACCACATGGCCCCAAGAAAAAAACTCACTGCTGATGGGAATGCCGTCTAGTTTAACCTTTATGGAAAGCGATATGGAGATTCCTCCAAAAACTGGAAATTGAACTACCATATGATACAGCTATGCCACTTTTAGGGATATACCCTAGGAACACAAAAATACAATACCAAAATCCCTTCCTCACACCTATATTCATTGCCACATTATTTACAATTGGGAGACTCTTGAAACAACCATGATGCCTTTCAACAGATGTATGGGTATAGAAACTGTGGTACATATACGCATTGGAATATTATGCAGTCATCAGGAGAAATGAAGTCATGAAATTTTCCTATGCATGGATGTATATGGAATCTACCATGCTGAGTGAAATAAGTCAGAGGGAGAGAGACACAGAATAGTCTCACTCATCTGTAGTCTCACTCATCTATCATTTTAAGAAAAATGATAGACATTTTTGCAATAATTCTCAGAGACAAAAGAGAGGAGGGCTGGTAGGCTCAACTCACGACCGTCACAAAGCTCACCACAAAGAGTGATGAGTGCAGTTAGTGAAATAACTACACTGAGAACTATCATAAGAATGCTAATGAATGAGGGAAGTAGAAACCCTGTCTGGATTACAGGCGGGGGTGGCGATGAGTATGAGGGTTAATTTGGGACTTTGGTGGTAGAAATGTTGCACTGGTGAAGAAGAGTGTTCTCTACATGTCTGAAACCTATTACAATCATATTTGTAATCAAGGTGTTTAAATAAAAATAATTAATAGTTATACATTACATGAACTATTTATTATAGAAAATACTCAAGGAGAAAACCAAACATTGGTTGTATTAAATATAATAAATGAAATATTATAAAATAAATTATCAATAGAAACTGAAAATAAGCATTACACAAAGAGGAGTATGATAAATTAGGGCCTTCTATCTCTATTCATATCATTCATGATAGAAAGTCCATAAATAAGTGTAATAAAGTAACCTTACTTTAGAAATATATACATTTTAGGGCCGGGCGGTGGCGCTGGAGATAAGGTACCTGCGCTAACCTAGGACAGACCGCGGTTCGATCCCCCGGTTCCCCATATGGCTCCCCGGGACCTGCCAGGAGCGACTTCTGAGCGAATAGCCAGGAGTAACCCCTGAGCATCACCGGGTGTGGCCCAAAAACCAAAAAAAAAAAAAAAAAAACCAAAAAAAAAAAAAAGAAATATATACATTTTAATGTTGACATGGTCTTAAAATACTTCAACAGTAGAGTACTTTCCTTGTAGGTAGAAAGCCAACAGTTTGCTCTTCAATACCTCCTCAGATGCCAAATATATTCCTTAAAGTAAAGGATCTCAAAATATGTAACTTCTGACACACTATAACCATATGTGCTACTTACATCAGAATTATAACTAAAAATTATGAGTAATGAAAAAAAAAAGGGTATGACCCCCCCACCCCACACTTGGTGATTGCAACAGTTGCAATATCAACCACAAAAAGAAGAGAAGGAAAAAATGATAAAAGTGTTAAGGGAGGGATAAAATTAAAATAAAATCTTCCATAAATAATAAATAAATAAATAATAAATAGGAGTCAGATTGATAGCACAGTGCATATGTTTTATATGGTCCCCCAAGCCAGGAGTGATTTCTGAGCACATAGTCAGGAGTAACTCCTGAGCATCACTGGGTATGGTCCAAAAAAACAAATAAATAAACAAAACAAAAATGATTAAATATTAATCATGAGTATAAAAGTAAGTAAAAAGGAAGATCAACTACAGGAAAGCCAACTACAACTGATAACCTTCATAAGAAAAAATATATTTTAGAACTACAACCAGGGGAACAAAATTATCAATGACAGAAAAGAAGAAATTTTAAGTTTTGGAAAACCATGCAGTTTAATTTGTTGTGATTTATTTGATTTTAACACATTTCATTTTAAAAGCAAAAATACTCCTTATTTTAATGGATACTTACAAAATCTGTATAGAAGAATATTTGAAAAAATGTCAACATAAGAAAATACAGTCACATTGGCTCTAAAGGAAGATAAATGAAACAACATTTAACATTCCCACTGACCAGAATGTTGCAGAAGAAACATTAAATTTCTTCACAAAAATAAGAAATTCTCTATGATTAGCTAGACAATCAATAAACATGAGGTATTTTGAGTTTTTAACATTACTTTCTCAGAAAATTTGGGATAAAATCAAACAGAATAAATCAAAACAGAAATACATAAATTATAAGGAAGATTGAAACTTACCTAGGAATACTAAGCTGATGTGAGAAAAAAAAATGCATTACAGGTGATCCAGTATAGTATAGCAGTGAAATACAAGTCAATAACATATTTTAGAGAAAAAAATTTAGGATGTTAATCACAAAGAAGATGGAAAAAAAATAAAGAGTAAACTAAGAGAGCTATCTGAGGCCAAATGGGTTGATTTGGGAGAATCTCTTAATTTTCTCCAATAATATGGCATTATCACAAGAAAAATTGGGTCAATTAGCACAAAAATGGATATATTACCCCATTGAAAAAAATGATAAAAAACAGAGCACACAGACCTACCAAAGCAGCAGAATACCCACATAAAGTTAAACACCCCTTTTAGGACATTAATCTGCAAATAAGATGTGTAACTGTGGGGAGCAGGGAGGTAGAGTTTGTGGCAAATATATAGAACTGCTATTCTATAAATCTACACTGAAAGCAAAGTAATGGAACATGGATGACTAGAGGGTTTAGGCTGAGGTCAAATACTGGCAGTGAGTGATGTAACAAAAAAAAAGACACTATAGCTAAAATAAAAAAAAAACTTACTGAATGAAAGAAGATATTTACATACTGTGTATCTGATGAAGCACTGTTATTCAAGTGATATCCAAAACAAATATAACACCAAGTTCAATAGCAAAAAGAAAAGTAGCCTTCGAAGGTGGAAAACAGCTGAACATACACAAATATAGATAAGCCTCACAATAATTAATCAACATTGACTCTCAGGAAAACTTAAGCAAGTATGTCACTGGAATATCACTTTATACCAGTAAAAATGTGTAAACTAAATATAATCAGTGCTGGGTAGAATGCAATGAAATACAATTTCCTTCAATATTAAGGAAAGGTCATCTAGTTATGCCTCTATGGAAAATAGTTGATGATTTATAAAAAAAAATAAGAATAAATCTTTCTTATGATCCAGTGATCTCACTCCTGGGCATCTCTCAGAAGAACACAAAATATTAAATTGATAGATATATGTATATTTATGTTTACTATTGCTTACAGTAACAAAATCTAGACAATCTAATGTTGAAAAAGACATTCTGAAAAAAATGTTGGTACACACACACACACACACACACACACACACACACACACACACACAGAGGAATGCTGTTGAGCTAAGAGGTGCGAAATTTGCCTTGCACAAGCTGACCTTATTTCAGTCTCCAGAACCGAATATATGTTATTCTGAGCACTCCAGGAGTAAACAAAACCAAGAGGATGCCCTGAGCACTAGATAAACCTCTTTCCCCAAAATGAAATACTACAAAAGAATACAAAAATACAAAATTTTGTCTTTATCTACAGGTGGTAAGGAGTTAGAGGATAACTTGATAAACAAAATGAGAGGAGAAAGAAAAAACTGCTAGGTGATAGCACTTAAAAGTGATATACAAAACAACAAAGTAATGGAATAGACAGTATTCAGAAAAAGCAAATACTAGATTCCGACAATAGAATTGAAGTTACCAAATGCTGAATTTTGGACCATAGGAGTTTGAGACTAATCAGTTTTGAAGGGTTGTGGACACTTAGTAGTTGTGGAGTAATATCAACAGTACATTATTTTTGAGAGGAGTGCGTTTGACCCTCTCCTGATAGTGTTAAGACTTACTTCTGGCTCTGTGGTCATGAATCTCTTGGCTGTGTTAGCACATGGATCATATGTAGTGCCAGGAATTGGACCAACATGAGCCATGTGAAAAGTAGGCATCTTAGTTTCTGGTTTATCTCTCTTGCCCAATAAAAAATACAAGAATAACCAGTTTATAAAAAGTTTTTTTAAATGTTTATTTTAACTGAAAATTCTTATTTCTAGTACAATTAGCCAGTTAACATGTTTTATTGCTAAAAAATGAGACAAAGTATTTTATGGTGGAAAGTCAGGGAAAAGGCAAGACTTTGGGGGACAACTGAGGATTGGAGTTGTGTATACTGAACTACACAGAAAATAAATGTCAGATTTGATAGATGCAATCCAATATTCCAATTCCCATTTCTGTGTTCTATATACCACATGAACTGCCTCCTATTGAACTTGAATTATATTATTGTGGGAAGTGGCCCAAGTGCTTTTGATGTGCATGTTTAACATTTAAAATAATAATGCCAACTCATTTTGTAACTCTTAACTAAATGGCTCTCTCTTATACACTATGCCCTAGTACTGAGGGAGGCCAGGGTTTCCCAACTCTGTGGCTGAGGTCTTCCTGAGCTGTAGCTTTCTGTTTTGCATATATAATGAGTGTCCATTAAGCTCATTAATTCATGAGAACTCTTATTTTAATACTCATAGGGTGCTGTGGCATTTAGGTCACCTTTAGTTTCAAGCTGACATTTACCTCACACCAAAATTAATGAACACTCAGAGACAGTTCAACCGATATGAGAATCCTCTGAAAATGAGAAAGACTTTTTGGGTCCAGGGAAGGGTTACATTATTTTTGGCACAATGGGTATGGTTAATGAAATCCACATTAAATGAACAATACTTGTCAAAGTATCATTTGGCATTTGGCAGAGTTGTCAGCTAAAGAAAATCTCCCTCCCCATGCTATGCGGTCTTTCTTTAAAAGTTACACTTAAGGGCATAACCAGTCACATCTTGATCTTAATTGAAGAAAATTCTTTATCTTTTATTCTGAAATTCGTGATGTAGCCAAATTAGTAGAATATTTGATACAAAAATTATATATGGCAATTGAAACTGAAAACTGACTTTTTAAAAAAAAATCCTAGTCAAAATTTAGCACTAGAAAAAAAAACCTCTTGTATTTATTTCTGCAACATCATATATTTTGTAGTGATTTTTTGACAGTTAATATTTTGCCTCACTTGTAATGAAAAAGTTTGAAAAAGAAAAAGAAATAAATCCCATTTTTAGGGTGAAGAAACTGAGAGCCATTTTAATCTGTGAAAAAAAATTTGAAATTCTCCTTAAAATTTTTATCTGTGAAAAAATGTTGAAATTCTCAATATCCTTTTTCATGGTATGAAATAAAATTATACACTGAACATTCTCCTGAATATAAATAGGTCTTCCATATATTGTACATGATATCTGGAATGCAGATCCTTGAGGCACTTCTGCTTATATTTAATAATTTGTTTACCTGATAGTGCATTTAAAAACGCATTTAGGACATTTAAATGCAGTTATTTACTTGGGTCATTAATTCCAAAGGGAGAGAGCATGACAAGTTATCTACAGTCTCTTATTTTAACTAAGATCTCATATCTATTAGAGCAGCAGCAAACTCCTATATGATACAAGAGTGGGCTTGAAAACTTGTACCCTGTTTTGAGGTTTATAGACTGACCAATTTCCTGGTTTCTTAATAAACTAACTTCAATGCAAATGCTTAAATACAATTAGATAATATCTATGAATGTGATCTGTATAGAGTATGTAGTAAACTTTAACTTATTTAAAAATCAAGAGAGTCTTTTATTTGTATTCTCTGTATTATTTTTAAGAAAGACTGGGGACATAGAATAAGGCTCCTCTCCCTGGCATTCTATGGCTGCCCATCTGTACCACTGGATATAACACTGGTAGCCTCTAGCATGGCCAGTTCAAGTAACATCTTATTGTGGCCTCAGTCCCTAATTTTCAGGTCTGTATCATCAGAAAGAATATCTCTGAGGATGATTCTCTAGATTGAGCACAATAAGGGAATCTCAAAAAAAAAAAAAATCAGTGAAGTTTCTTTACTAAAGAACAAAAATTTAAGGGCTAAAGCAGTGGGGCAAGCTCTAGGGCATTTGTCTTGCACACACTAACCTAGGACAGACTGCAGTTTGATTCCCCAGCATTGGATATGGTCCCCCAAGCCAGGAGAGATTTCTGATACCATAACCAGGAGTAAACCCTGAATGTCACCGGGTGTGACCAAAAAAAAAAAAGTACAAAAATTTAAACTGATGAACTGATGGATGCCAAGTAAGTATCCTGAGTCTTAAATTTAGGAATTATTTAGTCAGACTTCCTACTTTTTATTACCAAAAATTTAACTTTAAGAAATGGCAACACTTTAATTTATATTTCAAAAGAGGAATAATATTTGTGTGGTTGTCAGGAAGGAGAAAGCACTTTGGAATTGACTTCTGTGCAAGATTATGCAGTCTACTATGCTTTCTCACTGCAGAGGGAAAACAATGTTTCTTTGATCAAAACAGAACAAGGAGCACATCTAAATCAATACATGTAGAATTTATTACGAACAGCTGTCAGAATCACAAACAGAAATTGAATGTTAATGACAGGAAGGCAAACATGTTTACTGCAGAAAGGTTACTGGTGAGAGACTTGCTTGGCCTTCTTAGAAAAGAGAAATGACGACAATAGTCATGGATCTTAAACTCTGCCATCAACATTTATTTAAAGTCTTAACATTAGGACTGAAGACATTGCCTAAAAGGCTGAAATGGATGCTTTGCCAGCATAAGGCCAAGTGTTAATCAGAGTTGACACATGATCGTTTGAGAATAGAACCACAAAGGTGGCAATGGAATGTGGTGTGGGGACAGTAACAAAATATTTAACATTCAATTTTGAAAAGTGAAAATAAAAAGAATATGTACCCTGATTTTAGTTAATAAATACCAAAAAAAGGTTCATATTCATTAAAGCATAAGTGAGAAAGACCACTCGAATCGATACATTTGCATTTTTCAATGTGTTTAGAATATATGTAAAAAGTATGTCTGCATTTCAATATGTTAGAAATATATGTAAAAATTAAAAAAACAGTAGCACATTTTTATAACATATGGAAAAAACAGCAAAAGTAATACCAGGAATATCTATGATCACATCAACAAAAACATAAAATAAACACCATCAAACTGACATTTTGTTTCAGCTACAGTCTTTGTTTTTCATTTGAGGAAGTACTTTTTAGCATTAATCAAAATTCACATGAGCATTTCAGTAAAAATTATCCAAAAATATAGATTCATAAAACTAGGGTTTTATGCCATTACTTACCTGTCAAAATTAAATGTGATATTCTAATGACACTTAATATATAGTTTGTAGTGAATAATAGCACATAAATATATTCTATGTGTTTTTACTCAAAATTAGAAATTTAAAATATAAAATTCAGAGATAAATGTTTAAAGAACTTGAAATATTTGTGAATATTTAAAAAGTGCTCAAATTTTAATTTCCATATTTATCAAATTCAAACATTAGTAAGATAATAATTATGTAATTATTGCAATGATTATCATTGAAATATCGTTGAAGTATTATCATTAAAGTTATTGTTAGTTGCTTAATAAAAATAAAGATTTATGGTATTTTTTACATAAAGCTCTAGGCACCTGAAAAAAAGTATTTCCTGACTGAGAAGCCATGAATCAGAGTTATTGTTTCTGACACCAGAATATTTTGATTGTGATAAGTAAAGAACAGCTTAAGGAAACGTTATTTGTTGAAGTCTTATGTATGAAACCTTACCAGCAACTGTATTGTAAACTACAGTATGAAAACCTAACAGAAAAGTTTCTTCCAATTGATATTCCCTTTTGGAAATTAATTAAGGAAAGAAATTGATAAAAATAAAATAAATGATATTTACATAGATTTTCATAGCAGTGTAATTTTTAAGGGGGAAACAAATTTATAGTTTTACAAAAGTTTACTAAATATATATTAAGGCAACCAGGCATTATAATGACATGGAAAATATAAAAGGAATATATAAAACCATATACTGCAGCTATAATTAATATATTAAAATAATACAATATGTAGAAACATATATAAAACATAAAATATGGGGGCAGGCGAGGTGGCGCTAGAGGTAAGGTGTTGCCTTGCAAGCGCTAGCCAAGGAAGGACTGCAGTTCGATAGTCTGGGGTTCCATATGATACCCCCAAGCCAGGGCCAATTTCTGAACACTTAGCCAGGAGTAACCCCTGAGCCCGAATAAACAAATAGCATCATAAAAAAAACATATAAACTATGTAGAAATAATTTAACTCTTGATAAAAAAAACATTCTAAGACATCTTAGCTAGATATGCAGGAAGATAATTATATATTTAGGAAGAAGAGAGTTGTTTATTTTTAAATTTATTTCTAAGAACTCAACAGAGAACTACAGGTAATTATCAACATTAATAAGATAATTCTATAGTTGGATCCCAAAATTGAAGCAGCCCTAGTGACCTATCTATGTTGGAAATATAACTAAACCCAAATTAGTCAACAGATAGGGAAATTGCTTTATCCTAAAAATAGAGCTAGAGAGACAGTACAGTAGGCTAGGTGCTTGCACTGCATGTGAACATCAAGAATTTACCCCTGACATCACATATGGTTCTCCAAATATATACACAAGTGGCACTTGAGCACAGACCTGAGCACTCTTTGTTTGGTCGTAGACCACTCTCTATTCACAAGGAACTAAAATAGAAGTTATGTATTTTACAAGGAAATCCCCTGCATCCAAACTCTTTTGATCTTTTGTAGGAATTAACCTTTTAACATTCCTTGAAACTTACTTTTCTACTAAAACTGTTCAACTATGATACTCTACTATTTATGAGGCAAGCCATCAATTCTCTCAATGAATAGGTTGTTTTCCTGTAAAAATAGGATCCTTAGAGATAGTACAGGGATTAAGGGACATGCTGATAATAAGAGAATTAATGCACATGAATACAGTCAACCAGGGTTTGATCCCTACACAATGTGGTCTCCCTAGCTTCAGTAGTGTACCTGACTGTAGAAATAAATATTAATTATACAGTCCTGGATGGCTGTGGATGATGATGGATGGATGGTGAGGCTTTTCTCTGCTGGCCAGGGCCACGTGCCTGCAAACCCCTCCAGTCGATAGGTCTACCTGCGTGTTCAGGTAGCAAAGGTGAAGAAATGATCCACAGGCAATCAGGTTTCAGGAGACATGAAGCTTTAATACTAATAAGGCCTTAGCCAACATGTGTGGCCTTAACCGAACCTTTTAAGAAGCCTATATGTCACCTGAAATTAAATCTCTTTCTTATCCCTCCATCCCACCAACTTCTCTTTCTGAATCTTTCTCAGAATCCCTTACACCCCTGAGGCAACCCCTTTATTAGCAACCACAGACCCCTCTCAGCTATGGGAGGGTCTCCCTCTCCAGGTGAGATAGGAGGAAGTTGGGGGAGGGGTTTCACCTGACCTCTTCTATTTGTGACTGAAGGGTTCTGATACTGTCATGACAGTGGATCTCTCCAAAGTAATGAAAAACATGAAACTCATTGCTAAATTGTTGAAAATAAAAATCATCATTGCAACAATCATCAGACTTAATGAGAGGAGGCTGGAACTCCCAGTTTACTCCATGAAGCTCACCACAAAGAGTGGTGAGTGCAGCTACAAAAACAAACACACAGAAAACCACCATAATCATGTGAATGAATGAGAGAACTGGAAAACCTGTCTGGAGTACAGGTGTGGGTGCGGTGGGAGGGAGGGGGACTTGGGACATTGGGGGTGGGAATGTTGCACTGT
>PVKC010029583.1:0-15085 GCA_004027635.1 Crocidura indochinensis
AGTGGAGCAGATGTGTGGGTGCTTCAATATTCCACCGTACTTGGGTGTGAGTAAACCCATGGAAATACTGACTAAGAAGACAAAGGCAGAGGTGATCATGAATTCCATTTCCTCAAAAATCACATAATGCTTTGCAAGTGATTGGGCCAACCATCAAATGCTGACAGTCTCTGGTGACATAAAAATACAGCGATAGAGAAGATGAAAAGCATCATTTGCCTGGAATGAATGAGAACTCACATAACTGGAGAAAACAGTCCACTTAAAAAAATAACTATTCTAGAAACTACTTGCATTATCTTGATCTGTATCCACAGCTATATCTATTCATACCTAGAGAAACAGAACTGCAATTTGGTTGAGTTTTATCTAGGATGGAAAGAGAAGGAGAAAGCAAATATATACGTTTTTATATATGAATTTTTTCTTTCATGCATAATAAGATGAGCTTGACTATGAGCTATCTCTAATGACACTCTATCAGTATATTTTCTGGTAGCATTTGCCTCACACTAGTCTGTTTTCACTTCCAATGTTTGACAAAGTCTCCTGACAAGAGCTGTTGCCCACAACTAAAAAATGGAAGGTAAGTTCATTACTAGAGCATCTGAATGCTGTCCAGGAAGAGCATAAGGGTCCTTAGATGTGGCAGCATTTATTTATTTCATTTTAGTTTTGAGGCCACATCTGGTGGTGATCAGGGATTACTCCTGGCTCTTCTCTCAGGAATCACTTCTATCAGGCTTAGAGGACAATCTGGGCTGCCAGGGACTGAATTTGTGTAGGCCATATGGAAGGTAAATGCCTTATTGGCTGTACTACCTTTCTATCCTCACACATACTCTTTGGTTGCATGTATGAATGTGCCAGCAAAGAAGCAAATGCATCCATTTCTATTATAATCTATTCCTTGGATACAGAACTTGACACTTTACATATGGTTCTCCCTAAAACTATCTGTTCCCCTGGAAGACCCAACAAGACTGAACAACTAGGTACTCTGATCTGTTCACAGGATTTGAACTCTCAAAAATTGTGAGATGACTTCACTAATACAAAAATTACTGGAAAGATGACAATTTTAGCAGTAAGATATGGTTGTGCAGAGAAATAACCCTTAGGAAATAAAAGTAAAGTACGAAATGCCCAACAGTGAGTGTAGACTGCTGCCTTAACATCCAGGCTACTCCTTAGTCTCTCAATGGACTCACTTCTCTACTCACAGCCCTTGCTTTTCCCTCTGGCTGAACCAACAGTCTATACTGGCTGGTGTTTAAGCATTTTTCTTCAGCCAGTGAGACTGTTACAAGTGCAGCAAATCTGAAAATTATATGAGCATATTGTTATTATATTTTTCAATAACACACAAAGAAACATGGTTCTCTTGTCTGCTTCATTCAAAGGTGAAAGAAGAGAAGAAAATAATGTAATAGAACCTGTTTTGGGTTAATAAGCCAAGTAATGTGGATGTACTTGTAACGAGGCATTTTATTTTAAGATGAGACTTCCTGGAGCTGTTTCTGTATTTAGGGAATTAAGATAATTGGGTCATGCTCTGACTTTAAATCTCTTTTATTTTGTTCATCTATGGATGATGCATTGACAAATAGCTCAATTCTGAACTTCAAACCAATATTCCCTGGTCATGCTGGGCAAACCTGTCCCCCTACCTGTCTAATATGTCTTTCAAATGTCCAGTCCAAAACCAAACTGCTGACCAGGCCACTTTAATATTTCCTACCACATATCAGTAAGTCCTCTACCTTCATCATTTCTACATTCCTGGAATCAAGTTCTCTCTGGCCTTCCTTGTTTCAGTACTTCAACATTCTAGTCAGCAGTCAGAAAAGATCTGACAATGTTGAGTTATTTAAATATTCTATGATATGCTTTCTGTTTGGTTGCCACACCTAGAAATGCTGAGAAGATATTCCTGGCTCTGCATTTAGAAATTACTCCTGGTGATGTTCAGGAGACCCTAAGGGATGCTGGGGATTTAACGCAGGCCAGGTGTGTGCAAGGGAAGGCCATATCCACTGTGTTTTTTCTCCAGATCTATGTTTTATTTGGTTTTGTTTTCCAGAGAGGACTATAATCTCAAATTCTATAATCAAAATTTTGAGGCATCTCTCCATATATATATATATATATTCCATCTTACCTGCCTCATTTTTGTGACTCCAACAGCCTTGATATTATCACTGGTCTTCTCTCCCCCAGGCAAATGCTCTCCTGAGCCAGGATTTTCATTCTTGCTGTTCCATTTGTCAGACATCTTGTCCCTACGACTTAAGCCTAATTTTTCTCTGTCAGGTTCTTACCCACTCCCTGAGACCTTTTCAGTCCACTCTGTTTGATCTTCTTTCCTCCCTTTCCCTTGTCACTCTTGAATCCCTTAATAAAAGATTTTATTCACATCCAAAGCAGAAAGAAAACAGTCACTGATTTTATTCTTTTGGGGTGGGGGAGAGTGGAGATTTAACTTTTATGTGAAGCCTAAAAAAAATTGAACCAATATTAATGGAAAAACAGATGCTAAATTTTTGTGGTGGTGATGATTGAGTGGTGAAATATGAAACTTCTCTTTAAAATTATTTTTACCCCAGATTATAAACTAACTTCAATAGTATTCGGATGCCCCATGACTATGTAGTAGGAACTCAATGAATAGAGTTCAAATGAATTAAGAATTCCTTATCTTAGACACTGATAGGCAAAGAGAAAATTAGGATAAATCCATAAATTCCTAGTTATTTTTAATACTAAAACGCTGGAAAGAGAGAAAGGAAGACATATTTTTCTTAATAACCAGTGCACTTTTTTTTAGTGACGTAGTTTTATTTAAAGAAATATGAAAATATAGAAGAGAGGAAGAAAGATCTGACACATTTCTTAGAGAATTATACCCTTTTATATAGCTATATTTTGTACAATACTTTGGCAACTATATTAAACAATCACATTCGACTTTTGTGGCATGAGAAGTGAATTTTGGAATTTGAGTTGAGAGCTGGACTTCTTTATATTTAATTAGTCCCCAGGAAGTTTTAAATACTCCACTCATTGTCCCAGAATGATACTTTATATGTAGATAAGAAATTATGATCCAGCATAAAACTCCTACTGTCGTCTTAATTAGCTTTCAGTATAATCCTTAAATCTTTCCTGGTGCTTCTCAACACACACTTGGCTGCATTCCTCCATGTGGTGAATTCTCCGGGGAGATTTGCAGCTCAGAAATGGAACATGTGGAGCGTGAAGCTCTGGAGAATGTACCAGAGATGTATACCCGGAGCATTGACAATCTGTTTTCTAGCCCAGAGGAAAAGGGTGCGGTAGGATTGATTCAGGTTAGGCCATCCAGGGTCAGCTGGACTTTTGGTGACCTGGGACCCAGGAAGACTTCCCAAGAGATGCAAAATTTGGGGTTTCAGAACCTGAGCTTCCCTGGTAAGTCTTAGTATAAATATACTCTGTAGGAAAGAATTCTCTCCACTCCTTTTTTATATAACAAACCCAAGTCAGGTCCTTCTCTGCTGCAATGAGAGCTATTCTCAAGTTCAAGGTAAAGGTTTCTGCAGTGTTGGCATTGGGGCTGAAAAGATAGCTGATCTTCAGAAGGGGCAGTTCAGGGTATGGAGGTAACACAGTGGTTAGGGCTCACTGCTTGATGGGAGTTTTTGTTTTAGCATGACATGGCCTTTCAAGTACAGTGCTACTTGAGTTGGGAGGTATCTCTAAACAAAGCAAAACAACAAAACACACCAAAAGAATGGGCAGTTCATTTCTTTTGTAACCTTGAAAGAGAACCCATCCAAGGTGTCATGTTGATATATCATTAAAAATAACTTCCATAGGGCCCAGGAGATAGCATGGAGGTAAGGCGTTTGCCTTTCATGCAAAAGGTCATCGGTTCAAATCCCGGTGCCCCATATGGTCCCCTGTGCCTGCCAGGAGCAATTTCTGAGCATGGAGCCAGGAGTAACCCCTGAGCGCTGCCTGGTGTGACCCAAAACCCACACACACACACACAAATAACTTCCATATATATATTTATTTAATCTGTAGAAAGGCTAAAGTTTATGAGTCAGAAGGAGGGTCATGAATGATAACAATCAATATGACAATCCTGATGACTAATATATTAATTGTAACTTAATTAATTAAATTAAATTAATTCTAAGTTAAACATTTTAATATTTAATAAAATATTAATTTTAATTTAAATAATAGATTCTATGTACAAAAATAACTAATAAAGCCCTTAGTTGTAAATGGTAAAATTCTTGAAGAAGATGGATAATCACAGCTGGTAGGTAATATATAGTTATCAGAATAAGTAAAGAATTTGATACCAATTTCAAAGGATAATGGTGACTTTGCAACCTGGTGTTTAGGTTTCTTAGCTAATATTTAAAGAACAGATGTGCTCATTCTGATTTTTAGATGCCACCCCGAAAATCACAAGGTTATCAAATATTTATTTCCATACTTATTTATTTTGGGATTTGGGACTTACTAAATCTTGCTTGCTCAGGAATCACTCTTGGATCAGGGGACCATAAGTGGTGCTAATGTTCTTATAAGGATATCTACATGCAAAGCAAATGCCTTATTGCTGTACTATCTCTCTGATTCAGTTGTCATAATTTCAATGGAAAATTTCCAGTGGGAACATTAGTTTCCAAAAGTTTTTTAAAAATTAGAAAACACAAGATGCAGCACTCAACAATTTCATTTATAATCCACATCCATAGACTTGATCGATAAACCAAAAGAGAGCCACTTTCAGCCTTCTGTGGTCAAATCTCCTTCAAGGAAATTCATCGACAGGGTAAGAGATTGAACCCAAGGTGAGAGGTAAGAACAGCATAACTCCAGATCTCAGGAGTGAGCCTTGGAGCGCATCCATGGGCTCTCATGGCACTGCCTATTGGAGGGCAAGAATGTTGACTAAGGTTCATCCCTTTCCTGGCATCAGGACACTTATGGTGCTATTTTCATATACACATAAATATTTTTATTTATTTATTTATTCTGTGTCAAGATAAGGAATCTCACAGATATGAGTTAAAAAAAAATAAACTAAGCAGCAACAAGAATCAAGTTCAGTAGGAAAAGAAGAAAAGAAGAGAAGAAATAGTGGATATAATCTGTGGCATAGCTGAAGATTGCCCAACAAGAGCAAGGTTGTCTTTTACAACCCCTGGGTAAGAGTCAAAATGAAGAAAAGCAAGCTGAACTGAAATTACTGGAGTCACCAAAGAAGCATCTTCAAGATAGGAAAGTCCATTCTCAAAGATAGCATGGAGGTAAGGCATTTGCCTTTCATGCAGAAGGACGGTAGTTCAAATGTGGACATCTCATATGGTCCCCTGTGCCTGCCAGGGGTGATTTCTGAGCATAGAGCCAGGAGTAACCCCTGAGCGCTGCTGGGTGTGGCACAAAAACAAACAAAACAACAACAACAAAAAAAAACAAAAAAAGAAAAAGAAAAGTCCATTCCTGACACCTTCCCATACTTTCTTCCTCTTCACATTCAGGGTTGGAAGATGCACTTAGTCAGAATTTTAAAATTAAGGTAACAATACGATCTAGCTATACCACTCCTAGGGATATACCCGAGGAACACAAAAATACAATGCAAAAATCCTTTCCTCACACCTATATTCATTGCAGCACTATTTACAATAGGCAGATTCTGGATACAACTAAGATGCCCTTCAACAGATGAATGACTAAAGAAACTGTGGTACGTATACACATGGAATATTATGCAGCCATCAGGAGAGATGAAGTCATGACATTTTTCTATACATGGTTGTACATGGAATCTATTATGCTGAGTGAAATAAGTCAGAGGGAGAGAGATAGACGCAAAATAGTCTCACTCATCTATGGGTTTTAAGAAAAATGAAAGACATTTTTGCAATAATTCTCAGAGACAAAAGAGATGAGAGCTGAAAGGTGCAGCTCACGACATGAAGCTCACCACAAAGAGTGATGAGTGCTATTAGAGAAATAACTACATTGAAAACTATTCTAACAATGTGAATGAAAGAGGGAAGTAGAAAGCCTGTCTTGAGTATAGGCGTGGGTGGGGTGGGAGGAGGGAGATTTGGAACATTGGTGGTGGGAATGTTGCACTGGTGAAGGGGGCTGTTCTTTACATGACTGAAATCATACAACTATAATCGTGTTTGTAGTCACGGTGTTTAAATAAAAATTAAAAAAAAGAAGAGTCCCTGCAACACTAGTGGAGAAAAGGGGGTAGGGTATGGTAGGTCTAGTGTTGTAAAAATATATGTACAACATTCCCTCAATAATATCCACAATAATTACTGTGCCTATGCAGGGGGTAAAAGAAAAAAAGCACAAAATAATCATTTTTCCACATATATATTTACAGATAGATTGATTGTTTTTTTGACGTCTTTATTTTGGTATAGATATTGAAGTTGATGTCTCCTTTTCTATTTTTATATTATTTTATCTTATCTTTCTCCTTTTTGCACTCTGGCATGATTTGAATTCAGAACCGAGACTATTGTGTGGTGCTTCTCTTTATTGCTGTAGGGCTCACTGGATATTTAATTTGACATTTATTTTTGTTTAGCTATGATGTTTCAATTACCGTTTTCATGTCCTCTCTCAAACTGAGGCAGATACCCACTAGAAGGACTCCACCCATTTTCAGCATATTTTTAATTAATTTATTAATTTTTTTTTTGCTTAATCTTTACCCCATTCTATTGCCTTTCTTTCCCTCAAACAAAACCACATAACTTGATTTATCTAGGTTAGCCTCTCAAATAGAGGGAGAAACAAGGGAGGGCACCAGGACCAAACAGATGTATGATCACTAATAATAAGCTAGACGAAGAGGGGACCACCAACTCTAGCAATCTGGGGGGTGATTTTGGGGGATATGGGTTACAGAAAGGAAATGGGGAAAGGGGGAGGACAAATTTGATGGTGGGTATTCCCTGATTCAATGTTAATATGTACCTAAAATACTAATGTGAAAGATATGTAAGCCACTATGATCAAAATAAAAATTAAAAAAATATGCAAAACAATTATGATTAACAATATTGTAAATTCTGATACCTCAATCAAAATGGTAAAATATTTTTTTTTTAGTTTTTGGTTTTGGGGTCAACCTGGCAGCACTCAGGGGTTACTCTTGGCTCTGTTCTCAGAAGATACTCTTGGAAGGCTCGGGGGAGGATATAGGATGCCAGGATTGGAATCATGTGTTGACCGCATGCAAGGCAAATGTTTTATGCTGTACTATCACTCTGGTCCCCCAAATGGTAAAATTTTAAAAATAAATAAATTCCCCTAAAAATAAATGAAATTAAGGTAACACTGACTTATAACCATTAGTTGTGCTAAGTGACATAGATCAATAGTAGTTCACCAAAAGACTAGTCTCTAGTCATCACTCTATAGATGACTTGACTCAACTGACCCTGCCACTTCTGGCATCCCCACAGAAGAAAGTGACAGTTGGCCAAGAGCTGACAAAAACCAAGTTTTCTCCCTAAAAGTGTAGTAGAATATGTAAGGGAAAGTAATTCATTTGTCAAACTCATGGTAGTCTAGAAACATTGCATCTACTATTCCTTCTTAGACAACTGGCTAGTTATTATTATTATTATTATTATTATTATTATTATTGTACAAATAGGATTTCTTCCTGTATCCAAAAGTAAAGCCTGTCTCAGTTTCCATCCAGCCTATTAGAGCAGGAAGTTTACAGAGAAATCATGAAGAAGCAGTTACTGTGATAATCTCATCATGTCTATTGTATGCATCTCCAACCCTGTTTTCTCATATTCACTCTCATCCCAGTATCTCCGGCACCCCACTGTCCCTCCTAAGTGCCAGAGCTTTCTAGGTAGGGAAATATGGGTAGAGAGGGCTGCCAGAAGTACTGCTTAAAATCGACGTGGGAAGAAGACAGAGCAAGATTCAGTCGAACTTCCTTTTCCATTTGTGCCTAATTACCGTGGCTATGACCATGTTTATATATATGAGGTCACTCGCCCACTTAAAATGGACTTGATGCAAATTGCACTTAATTACTGCATGCTCGATATTTAATGTTTGTTGCTCAAAGAACATGATTATCCCAAGGAGGAACCCAGTCTGATGCTTATGTTCAAAACACCAATGAAAGAAGGTTCTCTATCATGCAAGTGTCTTTGAGTTTCTTGCCTTCACCTCATGGGAAGGAAGAGCTAAACAGGCCTTTATCTTTCTTTACAATATTAAAGCATTATCTTTTCTTGCATTCAAGAAATATTATTTCCAATATTGACTATCAACCCAACCTCTTTTTTATTTACTAACTCTTCTCACTTCAGTCTAGACAAACAGGGAGGACCTAGGCAAATAAAATACAAACCCACAATTGTTCTTTTGGGTATGTGAAGCATCACAAGAGGTGACCACACTAGACTATGCAGGGTCAAGTCAATTAAGGATTGTTCAATGCAGTTCTCTTTGGATTTTCCCACTATCTGTCACTATTTGGCTCAGTATATTAGCATGTTAAACAAAAAAATCAACATCAAAGGTTTGTTCTTCTCTTGGAAGGTGATACTACCCCCATACTAGGCCCTAGAAACCCTCTGAAGACAAAAATACACTGTTAATCAGTGGATAGTTTTGGGGCCAAAATGAAAGGGCATGTGGTAAATGTGTGATAGCATGTTCCAAAAAAATGAAGCACAAACTCACCTCTGCAGACAAAAAAGGAGGCTTGAAGTTGTGCAGGTAATAGGTATAATCTATTAGCAGAGAGTGGTAATATTTAAGAATCAACAAGATTCAAGGACACAGACCTTAATAAAGGTGGTATAATACAAAAGACTTTCTGAGGAATGGGTGTTACATAGAATTGTACCTCTAAGTAGTCATTACTAGATTTTTTTATTTTTTTTCTCCTCCTTTCCTTGCTCCCTGGTACCCTGAAGGAATGATGTTTAACTCATATCTAGACATAGACAAATCCCCAAAGAAGTCACGAAACTAAGGATAAGAGGAAACATCTGGGCAACCCTGGCAGAACTGGGACTTCTGGTTCCAAAGATGAATTGACACTGAGCTAAGGGGAAGTGACTCTTGAGAGGGTAACAGAACCTCTAGCTCTTCTGCAGGCTGCAAACAGCTGCCCAAATGTGAGGAATATAGACACCACAGGGAGGTGCTGTCCCTCTGAGAGCAGAGTCATTTCCCGCAGCCTTCTCAGCAACCCTGTCAGGGTTACTAGTGATCTGAGATTCTCAATAAGCTCTTTATCCTTTTTCTCTTGATTAAATTAGTCTTTAAACATAAGGAGCTTTATTAAGTGGAAAGGTAAAGTCAGGCTCCTTTGCCAAGCGGAAAAGGCTCCTGCTCTTTCACTAAGTGTGTGTTATGAAAGATCAGCCCAAAATAAGCTCTCATGGCCCACTTGATATTCCATATATAATATATTTGAGGTAATTAATGCTTTGTTTTGACTTTACATATCAACCCCAATAGTGGATACATTAGATGAAACTGACCACTTCAAGGCAGGTTTCATTACATCAAATAATGGAAGTGGGTAGGTATGCTTGGATTAGAGTAATTTCTGAAGAAAATTTTCATGCCTGTTCCAATAAAAGAAAACATCTGCATAGGGAAAAACATATCGTTTTGGGATGTAGTTATTATGAAATATTTTAAAATGTGAAGCATTATTTTATTCTTTGGGGAGATTAGATGCTGTTTGTACTGATCCAACAGAACTGAAAAAGAGCAGCTCCCAATTCCCCAGGGACCTTCCAATAAATGCTAAAACTGGAAAGCCTACCGGGATGGGGTAGGTGATGGCAATATACTAAAAAAAAAGAGGAAATATATTTTTAAAGTGCTTTTTATCTTCTCTGTTTCACACAATAAAAATACAGCTAAATCTAATACTTAGGATTTAATGGTAGAGATGTGTCCAAGGTGGAGTGAAGGTAGAATGGAGCCTGGTAAAAAAAATTCTGTAACATCAGTCATAAAAGCAAACACATTTCAAATACTTAGGAAATCTCTGGATGTCAATGGGAATTTGTTTATGAAACTTCTATAACATGACTTTTACCTATTTAGGCATTGAGATAGAACTTGATAGCTATTATTGGGATCCAGGTTCTGAACAAGGAGAGATACCATTTTGTAAAGACCACATGGCAAGTTTCTTCTCAGGTTCTGAGCACGGAGAGACACCATTCTGTAAGAACCACATGGTGTAAGTCACATGCTAGGGCTTTACAAGCCTATTTCCATAGACTTCCACCCCCAAGCTACCTGGCCATATCAGATAGCCTATCAGGGAATGACAAAAGAGCAGTAGGAAGTTATCCCTAGACAATAAACAATCATTTTAAAGATTATCAGAAAGCTGGAACCTTCCTATATCCTTTCCCTATATAATCTTTATGACTTTGGCTGGGGCTCATCTTGACTTCAGGAGATGGCCCTGACTAGTCAGTGTGGAAGCTTTTTGGCAGATGGATTAAAGTATTGAGTTTTATTCCAGCTGTGTGATCTCATCCTTCCTTTGAGTCTGGAGTCTAGCACTATCACTGTGAGAATAATATTGTGCTGGAAATTCCTAGTAGACAAGGAAGATACTGTCCCTTTATCCACGAAGAACATATTCTAGAAAACAAAGATACCTCACTTATTCTGTGGTCACCATCACATTAGTAAAATGTCAGCCATTCTCAGAAGCAATTAAAAGATGAATAAAGAGTGAGAATAGATAAAGTGGTATTATTATGGCTGAAGAGCTAAAATTATGGTAATGGAAAGATCACTCAACTGGGAAGTGCTCTGGATGGTTCAGGATCTTGTACACAGCCTTTCTGATGAGCTAAATTGAAGAGTTTTAGTGTTAGACACCAAGGAGTTCACATAAGATAACAATAACAACAAAAACAAACAGGTTTCAGGGAAGCTCTGGGTAAGAGATGGGATCTGAATTTGTCCTGGAAGATGAGAAAGTAGACAAAATAAAGCAGTTAGGGTGAAAAAATAAAATAGTTTTAATATCAAAACATCAAAAATAACCCATGATGAGTACATTGGAATACAGGGTACTAGAAATTCTGAGAACCAGAATACAGAGAACAAAGGAATAATAAAAGTGTTGATCAAAGTGTTCAAGACCAATGGGATAATGCCCTGTGGGATGGGACATGCACTAGAATCCCAGATTGAGACAAAAAATGAGGAATATAATGTAAAATACTGATTACTGCTCTAAAAAGCAAAAACTGATTCAAAGGCACAAAATTAAGAAAATCAATTAAGTTTTCTTTTTATCAAAATCTAATATTATATTATGATATCTTTAAAGTACCAGAAGCAGATCTGTCTTTTTTTTTTTTTTTTTTCAGAGACAGGGTCTCACTATGTTGCCCAGGCTGGAGTGCAGTGGCTATTCACAGGCACAATCCCACTACTGATCAGCACGGGAGCTTTGACCTGCTCCGTTTCCGACCTGGGCCAGTTCGCCCCTCCTTAGGCAACCTGGTGGTCCCCCGCTCCTGGTGGGGAGGGTCACCATATTAATGACGAACTTAGTGTGGACACCCGATCGACATAGCACACTGCAGCCCAGAACTCCTGGACTCAAATTATCACCCAGCCTCACCCTCCCGAGTAGCTGGGACTACAGGCATGCACCACCATGCCCAGCAGATCTGTCAATTTTTTAAGTGGACTCAACAGAAATAATTTTTATGGATTAAGACAGAATAAATACATTTTCCAACAAAACAACTGAGAGAAGAGAAGACCCAGGACAGAGTTTTGAGGTAAAGTGGGAAACAAAAAAGACTAAGAGGGATGGAGAAGAAAGAAAATTCAGCAGTTTCATTTTAGAAATCAAGATCCATGATATATCAAATGCTGCTAGAAAATTGGAATGAAAGTAAAAGCACTGAGACTCTTAGAAGCCTGCATACAAGGGAGCACAGAGCTAACAGTGCTGCTAGTTAAACAAAACTATTTAATTGATCATACAGTAGAATTTGCTTTCTTTCACTCATATTCTGAAGACTTGAACATCCCTGAACATACCTGAAGCTGTAAAGTGACATGCAGAGGAAGACAAAAGAAAATTCAAGAAACCCCCCAAATGGACATCAAAAAATAAAGGGGAAAAATCAAGTGTGTTCATTACTATCATGGAAGAAGGAAGGACAAGTTAATTCTAGACTTTAGATTATGGATGATGAGTTCATGGAAAGTAGCACCCGAAAGGTCATTCAGAACCAAGATGGAGTTGAGAAGGGATTTCTCACGTTGAGATTTGTGGATATGAGCATCATCATGGGCAGGTGTTATACATATTGGTTCCTTGGAATGACACACAATAAAAACAGTGATGACCCCTGACACATGTAAGTGTTGTGCTCAGTTGGAAAGAATAAATATTTGGTTAAAGAAGATTTGAATCAAGGGACCAGAGCAAAAACAAAGTGAGCAGGGTACTTGCCTTGCAGCTGGATGACCTGGATTCAATCTCCAGCATCTGATATGATCCCCATGTTTGTTAGATGTGATCCCTGAGTGCAGAACTGAGAGTAACTTGTGAACACTGCTGGGTGTTGCCTCCAAATGCCCAAACTGTGGAAAACTTGAATGAAAGAATTAAGAACTGGGGCCCAGGAGATAGCATGGAGGTAAGGCGTTTGCCTTTCATGCAAAAGGTCATCGGTTCGAATCCAGGTGCCCCATATGGTCCCCCGTGCCTACCAGGAGCAATTTCTGAGCATGGAGCCAGGAGAGTAACCCCTGAGCACTGCCGGGTGTGACCAAAAAAAAAAAAAAAAAAGAATTAAGAACTAAGAATAGTATCACTGGGTGTAGCTTTATTTTTCTTCTTCTTTTTTTGATTGTCATATCTACATATTCCACATTGGAGATTTAAAAAAAATTGATGTGATTTATGTGCCACTGTTTACTGAGATGTCACCTGTACTGGAATAACTTGTAGCTGACAAACAAGGTATCATAAATCACAATTTTTCTGACAGACTCTCTCACATGATTCACACAGAACAAGGAAGGATCTTTATCATTTATAGCCAACAAATTGTAAAGGCAATTTTATAGTGACTTAGTTTTTATTTGACAGTTCACCAGAGAATTTCACAAACTAATGAGACGAATCCTATATAAGTTTATCTAAACTTGAAAGGATGGCACATGGGCAGAGGTTGGTCTGAGAGATAAAAATAAAGTTGCTAAATGTTTTCAAATGTTAAAGTTGGATAGTGGTGAGTCCTAATTTAAAGAAAAACATCACACTAGGTCATGTCTCCACCAGCCTGGTTTGCGCTATTTCAATTCTGTCATATTATCAACAAGGCAAGTTACAATTTGGAATACAAAGTGTATGATGTACTTTACAATTAGATCACTTGTTCTTTATAATTCCACCTCAAAGCCATTTGGTATGGCATTGTTCAGACATAAATAATATTCCAAATTGAAGTGGGAAATTTCATTTTAAATTGAGGGAGAAAAAGAAGTTTTTATAATAGGTGGTAAATTGTCATCAATTTTCTGGCTGAAAAGAGACTAAGTCCCAGCCTGAAAACTCAGTTTCCTTTTTTTTTCCTTTTTTTTATTTTTGGTCAAAGTGGATTACATATCTTTCATAGTAATATTTTAGGTACATATTAACATTGAATCAGGGGGAAAACTCAGTTTCTTGAAGACTTTGAAGATATTTTGATAAGGGGCTGTTGGAATGAATACTTTGCTCTTCATCTCTCTTCTCCTCTTCCCAAATATCCCTGGACTTCAGTCTTGTTGGGTGAAGAGAGTACTTTTCTAGGGCACTCAGTGAGACAATCTTGCTTCCTTCCTATCAAGCTAAAAAATATTCTATAGTTTCAGCCCTCTCCCTCACATCCTATTGGTTATGACCTCTCTAAGACCTACCCACTGGATCTGTCTTTCCTCTACCAGATCCACTCTTTTTGTCTTTCTCTCCAAGACACACCCATGAGGTGTGGCCTCCTTGAATCCATCCCCTTGGATCTGGCCTTCAGCTACCACATACTTTAAGCTGCTGGCCCATTGCTCAGCTCTGGCCAGAGGCTGTGTGTGCCAGAGAGCTGCCTGCTATTTTCTGTCCTCTCCCTCTCTTAAGATACACTTCAGGGCTGAGTCACTGACTGAGACCTGCCTATACCTCCCTTTTATTTTTATCTTTTATTTTTACCACCATCCCTCCCTCCCCCTAACTGTTCTCACCCTCTCTGCAATTCAAGATCCATCACAATAAATATAATTTAGCATAATACTAAAAGGCTAAAAGAGGTATTCACTTTTAAATTCTAAAATGTATTTCCTATTCCATTATGTTTAATATTAAGAAGTAAAAATAAATTTCTTTCCTCGTGATTTTTTCAATTTTTATTTTTATAAAGAGAGAAGATGGCTGTCAGCATAAGAAAGGAATCCATGGAGAACCATGATCCTGCTAAAATTATCCTTTTCTATATTTAGTTTCTCCTGACTCAGTAGTTTGGGAGCATCTTTTTAATTTCTCACGTTTTCTAAAGCATTCCCTATGAAATAAGTTGGACATGACCCAGTATCTGAACAGAAATAAAGTTGGAAAGAATGTCTGCCCCTTTCCTTTGGATTTGAGTTCTAAGCAGTTCCTGAATTGGGATCAATTGGAAATGTCTTGATTTTGCTTTTTGCCCATGCAATTCTTAGGAGCCAGCCATTAAGTCATGTTTAATAAACTAATAATCTGCTCTTTGGTTTACAGCTCTCTTTATAAGGAATTCTCTTTTTTAATTTTTAAAATTACTTTAAACACTGTGGTTACAAGGTTGTTCATAACACAGTTTTTTTTCTCACAGTTACAATATTGTTTCTGATTGAGTTTCAGATATACAATGTCCAACACCCTTCACCAGTGCACATTTTCTGCCACCAATGTTCCCACTTTCCTTTCTACTTTCCCCACTGCTTGCCTCTGGGACAGACATAATTTCTTTAATCTCTCTCTCTCTCTCTCTTTCTCTCT
>PVKC010029584.1:0-15082 GCA_004027635.1 Crocidura indochinensis
CAAGGGAATAATATAACTGAGCTAATAAAGACTTTGTTTAGTTCAGTGTCTAGCATATACTAAATTCTCAGTGCAAGGCAGTCCCTTGTACATCCAATAGAGGTTGCTTTGACCCCTTGAAATTTTCTCAGAACAGACTGGAACTTGGTACTTTTATATCAAATTGGGAAAACCATAGTCCTTTTGTATAATCCTATAAAATAGCTCTTCACAATAAGTTGTTTTCTTAGAAAGGGCAGCAGATGTATGGGGAACATTTACCTTTCTGTTTAACGTAAATAATAACTATGTTTTCACCATTTTTATAATAAAAATTGTTATTATACCCTATTTTTGATACTGTTTTAATTCAGAATGATACATTTGATATGCTTTTTATATTTTCTTGCTTGTGACAAAGCAAACTGCATTACTAGCTGAGTATTTTAAATGATCTTGCTGTCATATGGAAGTAATTTTCCTCCCCTTTTTTATATAGTGATATTTAGCATAAAATTTCTGTCTCAGTGCAGAGAAGCATCCAAACTCTTCATTACTGTGCTTAAGTATCTTCAATGCCTTTAAAATTTCTGATTTACACAGGCCTCTTATTTTCTTTTCCAAACAAAAACATGTTTTAACAGTAAATACTTGAAAGAAAGAGATACTATACTTATAGGGATTATATAATATCTATATGTTAACATTATAAGCATTATAAGCCAATATAAAGTACCATGTACTATTTCCATACATTATGCATCACTTAACACTTCAATTGGAAAAAATGAATTTTTATTAGTCAGGATAGCAGAATAATTTTAAGCTTTTAAAATAGCACAATACAAGAAATTATTAAAAATATGCTGAAAGGTCACAGGATATAAAGTAGGGAGAGGAGTATTAATGCAGAGAATAATAATTGTAGGTAATACAATTTCCAACTCCATGCCTAAGGCTGAAAGAGTGAAAGAAAAATGATTTTAGTGGAATTGTAGTCCCATAAGCCTATATTTAAGTGTTCTTGCTGCTACTGCTCCTAGAAGCATCTCAACTGTTCTACAGGCATCTGAGAACTGATTATTGGTACCACTGGATTTGCTGCTTTGAGTCGTTGATTCCTTCAAATTCTGGCTACTGTCACAATCAGGCTGAACTTCAGAACCCAATAATTGCCTTGTGCTACCTAGCAATGTCACTACTGCAGTGCTTCTCAGTTATTTTCTGTCATGCCACCCAAGGAAGAAGAAAACATTTTTTGCACCCCCGCGCAACTGTAAATAGTATCTTTATTAAAAAAAACTTTAACCCGAAAAAAATATATAAAATAATTTGAGCTGATTTTTTAATCAGAGGTGATGTCCGGATTAATGGCTACAATGAGCATGTTTTGCAATTCATAGCTTTTTGAAATGGGGTTTGAAGCAGGACTCAGCAACTGTCAGCTCCAGAGACATACAGAGACATAAACACGGGGTTTAGCTTGTTATGACAGTGTTTGCCGAGGTCAAACGAGCCCCCCTTTATGGAGCCTCGCGCCCCATCCCCACCACCGGGGCGCCCTACTATTTGAGAAGCACCGCACTCCTGGAGCCTAAGAGATATAAGAAACTGAGGCAGCTGTAGCCATAGCTAAAACATAAAATGCTGTCTTCTTTTCTTCTCAAAATTCCACACATTCATCAGTGATTTTCATAGCAGGCCTAACTAGAAAACAAGTAGTTTGGCATAATTCATTTTAAATCACTTCTAGAGGACTGGAAAAAAGGTTAGAATAGAAATGTTTGCAGCAGGGGCCCGGGAGATAGGCAGTAAACACCGAGCCCCAAACTTCAAACAGCCTGCAGAAACTAATAGGAATAACATGAAATAATTTATTTTATAGCTCTTATAGAGTAATGTCTGATAAATTTAGACCTTACATTAGTTTTCTATTGGCTCATTTTTATTAGTACCATTTGCTTAGTGACATTAAATATACATTTATTCTTTGGACTTATAGGTCAGAATTCCTAAAGTGATCTTTATGGACTGAAATCAAAGTATATAGTATAACAAACTCATAGGATGTTAATTTAAAAGTCAGATACCATTTTCTACAATAGGAATCATCTTTTTTTAATTAAGGGAGATAAAATTCGCAACTTTTTTTTCAGTTTTTGGGACACACCCAGTGTTGCTCAGGGGTTACTCCTGGCTATGTACACAGAAATCGCTCCTGGCTTTGGGGGACCATATGGGAAGCTGGGGGATTAAACCGTGGTCTATCCTAGGCTAGCGTGAGCAAGGCCTTACCCCTTGTACCATCATGGCACAGGCCCCCAACATTTGCAACTTTTAACTTGTTTAGATATCAGTTGATTAAAATGAACTTAAAAGGCCGTTTTAACTTGATTTGTACTACATGTAAAAAGAATTTTTTTGGGGGGAGGGGCCACACCCAGTAGTGCTCAGGGGTTACTCCTGGCTATCTGCTCAGAAATAGCTCCTGGCAGGCACAGGGGACCATATGGGACACCGGGATTCGAACCAACCACCTTAGATCCTGGACCGGCTGCTAGCAAGGCAAACACCACTGTGCTATCTCTCCGGGCCCCTACAAGCAAAATTTTTATATATTATTTATTTAATCATCTAATTTTCAAATTTTATATTTAAGAATCAGAGGAAAGTGATAAACACACATTAAAAAATACTCACCAGTGATTTCCATTAAGTTATTCCTTATTGTACTCACTATAAATTGATTCATTTTTGAAATATAATTCATAATTATGAAGATCAGAAATAGCCTCGATCCAGCATGTGTTATTTATTTATTTTTTGGTTTTTGGATCATACCCGGCAGTGCTCAGGGGTTACTCCTGGCTCCATGCTCAGAAATTGCTCCTGGCAGGCACGGGGGACCATATGGGGCACCGGGATTCGAACCGATGACCTTTTGCATGAAAGGCAAACGCCTTACCTCCATGCTATCTCCCGGGTCTAGCATGTGTTATTAAATATATTTATGCATCCAATATGATTTTCATACTAGACTTTAAATTACAGTGGTGCAAACAACTCATGACCTCATGATTCATATCAGTAGCTCCAACATGATATCACTAACCAAATACCATATAATACTAGTTTTCGTTTTTAGAAAAAAAGAAAAGATCTGCATTAATTTGAAGAAGGTAGGAGTGGTAAGAGATATGTAAAGCAGAAGTAGGCTAAAAAATAGAAATTACAATAAGCATTGCTACAAATAAAGGGATAAAAGAAAGAAAATCACAAGCTACTGACCTTGAGTAGTGGGTTACAATGATGTGCCTAATCAGAGACTAACACACTTGGTGAGGATATAGGTTAGGTTGTGCCTGTGGGAGATAACAATTGAAAAACTACAAATGTCTAAAATTGTGAGGCATAGTAAGAGAGCAATGGATCCCAGATCTGCCTGCTATCTAATTCTCTGAATGTGTGAATATCATCTTTAATGTAAAATTTTTAGATAATTAAAATCAAGTAATTTAAGAGGAACATGGATTATACATGTGGGCAAATACATTAATAAGTCATTCATTAAAAGCAGAGTGTTTAAAGCAATGTGTTTACCCCAAATGTAGAGAATCACACCAGCAGAAGAACTTGTTGGTTTGAAAATAGCTACAAGTAGTCATAAACCAAGAATACAGGCAGATTTTTTAAAGCCAGAAGAGACAAGGGAATGCAGAAAAATGAACAGTTTCTTTGCACACTGACAATGTAGGTAGCATAAATACAAATTACCATTATGAAAATGTTGGACTCATAATTTTTATTTTTATTATTATTTTTGGGAGGAGTTGGGCCACATGCTGACACTGCATTCAGAAATCACTTCTGGCAGGCTCAGAGGGAACTTTTGAGATGCTGAATGAACCCAGGTTGGCCACATGCAAGTAAACTCCTTGCTGTGCTATTGCTCTGGCCCCTGAATTCAAATTTTTTACCAGAAGTCCAGGCCAAGGAAACTCTTATGATTTGCTCTTTTTCTTTGCTCTCTCTATCCTGCTGGTAGCTTATGTACCACATTTTCCTGCTAATAAGACAACTGGGTGTACAAGATGACCCACTACTTTTCCTGTTATAATATAGGTTTGGGGCTATATTTACCATATAAGACTACCTCTCTTTTAATGCACAGCAAATGGAAATTCAAAAACATAAATTTGATTTCAATATGGAAATTTTAATTCAGATGCTTACATCATGCATGTACTTAGCTGGAAAACTGTCACTTATAAACATAAAGCTATTTCTCATCAAACATGCAAACATAAAACAGTGATCTACATTGAGAGCAAGGAGAGGGCTCCTTGAAGAGTAGCTGACTGGATGCAGTGATTAATAGGACAGTAGAGGAAGACAGAGCGCCTCCTCTGAACAGAGAACTGAGCAAAGGAGAGATGCATGCATACCAGCATACCAGCAATTACACCCTGAGGCTGCATGGATACAGCACTCGGCAACTCAGTTTCTCTGTGTGCCCTGAAATCAGGGCATGCAGAGGACTGAGTGATGAGGACTGGCAGTTGCATGGGATGCGGTAGTAAGAGGGAGACGGGTTCACTCGTCCCTGGTACTGAATTGTTTTAACATCCGTATACCCATATATAAGACGACTTTTAAGAGGTTTTACATGGGTTAAAGATCGTCTTGCGAGTCAGAAAATATGGTAACTATTCTCTGTGATGTTTCACTGACATTCAGAAAAATTCCTAAAGACTTTTTTGAAAATTAGAGTAGCAAATAGGAAATACTTGTTTTGTGCCAGTCACACTATGTAAAAGTGAGTATATTAGAGATCATGGTGATTGCTAAAAGTATTGAAGAATGAGCCTTAAAGGCTCTCTTCAGTTCTGAGTCCACCATCCCAGGGCTGCCAAGTACTGCCAGTATTAGCTTTAGTGGCCTCTGAGTAGCATCATGTCTCTGGATCCTAGCATTGAATTGTCTGTCTCTAGACTAACAAATTGTGCCTGTATTGACCTCTGGGTACCCTGAACATTGTTTGTGCTCTAAAAACTATTTAGTTCTTAAAATAATCATAAAAAGTGGTATTATTATCTTTGATGTTATACCAGAAATAAAGTTTCACATTTTACCTCTAAGAGAAAGAGGCAAAGGCTTCAACCAGGGCTCTTTATAGAGCTGTGTTTTAATTTTATTTTATTAAAATATTGTCATTTACAAAAGTTATTCATAGTTAGGTTTATTTATACAATGTTCCAGCCCCAATACAACCACCAGAATCCACTTCTTTCTACCACAGTTTCCAGGTTCGCTCCTAAATTTTACCCTCCACCCAAGCCTGTCATCTTGGTAGGCACCTTTTAAAATTTGGTTGTTAACTCATGATTTCAGTTTTGTGACTCTGTGGTTAGGATTTATTTAGCTCTATTGTTCTGTAGCACCACCAACGTACATGGCCCCTTGCCCCTGTTGCTTTTTATTTGTCTCTTCTTCCCCCCTCGACTCGATTTCTTTCTCTTGCTATACTCTGGGAACAAGGGTTACCTAGTTATCTCCATTTTAAACATTGTATTTCCTTCATCCAGTTATTCTAAAAGCCACATAGAGCGATATAATCCTGAGATTCTCTTTCATGTGTAAAACTACTGCACAGAAATATGATCCTTTTATGCCATGATAATTTTCACATTTCATTGTTAAAATGCAATAACATTTGGTTATTAGTTCCAAGGGTTCCCCCTTTTGAAGGTACCTGCAGCAGAAATTTCTGTCTTCATCCAGGTAAATCATAGCATGTGGGTGCTGAGGAGGGTGTACTTTTTAATAATTGGCTTACATGTTTGTAAACATGGGCTTAAGTTAATATATTAATTAAAAAATAGAGGAAAAAGTCTGTCCCTGGATATTCTGGAATACATTCTGAGTTTATTAAATGGATTCAGTGAAAATGTTAAAATAAATGTAAAATTATATTTAAGAGTGTGGTAAAATTAAAAGTTAAAACAAAATATAACATAAAGTGGTCAATGTGTAGGGATAACTAGTATTTAGACATTATCAATAAGTTAGTAGTAAAAGTTCATTCCATAGAATGACAAAAATTTTTCTAAGGACCTAATATACTAAGGATTCATAACAAATAATAAAGCAAAAACTTTAAAAAATTTATCCCATGTAAACTGCAAGCTAAACTATAATTTTTCAAAGTGCATATCCCAATTATCTCTTTTCCTATGTGCAAATACAAATTTTTCATTTGCTTCCCTGTCATTGGGCACTTGATTTTTGTCATAAAACCTGCTCTTAGGTATGAATATTTAAAATCAATTTATATATTAGTTGACAAGGCCCAGTGGTGTTATTACCATATTCCTTTAGGTACTCATATTTAAACAGTGGATTTCTTAGAAACATGTGGAAGCAAAATTATAAAACATTTGTTTCTTTATATCTGACTAGAATTTTATTTCTTTGAATAATTTGAATAATCAGAAAACTCCTTTGTAACTCTTAAGATATTTAATTATAGTTGTGGAGAATTTTCTAACAGTCATGTTAGTATTAAAGAATATCTGCATGTTATATACAAGGTGTAGTAATTAAACTCAATCAAACAAGCTCCAATTTTCTGATTTGGAATTTAAGCATTTATCAAAATGCAGCTCATTTTCCCTTTGAGGACACAAAAAAATAATAGGCAAATCTTATAGAAGGACATACTCTATAAGTCCTGCAAATAGGTTTTCTAGAATAGCTATATACTACTGGATTACTGTATTCCTGTTTCAAAACCCTCACTTATAAGCAGTTTAACTGATAAAGTGACATACTTTTTAATTGAATTACTATCTTTTAGAAATCTAGGTGACTTGTCAGAATTCAAACAATTCTATATCCAAACTTTATTTTACTAATTGCATAAGAGAATTTTCAAACTTGCAAAACATATTGAAATCTCTTAATTCAGAATATATTTATTAAAATACTGTTTTTATTATTTTATTTTGTTTGCTTAGTTAAATATAGGTGTTCAGACTATGTAAGGCTCAAGAGGTTAAACAAGTTTCTCAGAGTTACAGTAAAATGACTAAGAAGTGTGATATTTGAATATGTATTTTAAGTTAAAACTCTATTACTGTGTTATATTGGAATAGGTTGCTTTATACTTTGTTTTTCATGATGCAAGGAATTTTTTTTTTTTTTTTGGTTTTTGGGTCACACCCGGCAGTGCTCAGGGGTTACTCCTGGCTCCATGCTCAGAAATTGCTCCTGGCAGGCACGGGGGACCATATGGGGCACCAGGATTTGAACCGATGACCTTTTGCATGAAAGGCAATCTCCTTACCTCCATGCTATCTCCTGGGCCCCAGCAAGGAATTTTTTAAGAGGGAAAATAACCCCAAAACACATTGGAAGACGTAAGCAAAAGAGAAGAATTGATTGGACTAAATCAAAGATAAATTTCCACTAGGATTCAGCTAAGCTAAGGCTACGAAATGAATTTGGAGCTGAGATTATTGTCTTTATGCTATCCCCAGATATTTCATCTGCCAGATATTTTATCTACCCTAAGAATGATTAATACACTTTGTCAATGAGCTTCGCATGCATGAGTGTGTGTGTGTATGTGTGTGTGTGTTGTGTGTAAATAAACTGGGGGAGAGAGCACAATATAAAAGTGGGACAGTTGGAGTCATTGTCTGAGACTCATATATATGGGAAAAGATAATCCTACAAAAATGTATGGACAATTTCTAAGATGAAAGTCAGAATAAATTTGGGAAGGATATATATTTGATAGAGAAATTAACTGAATTATTCATACATAGGTTTTTTTGTAATGCACTGTTAAATTTTGCTAGTTACAATCCGGTCCAAATTGATATCAGGTATATGAATCTTAATTCATTTCTCTAGGTGTAAAGTGTGTTATCGCTTACATACTCATATGCAATATATTCAAATAACTAGTGTATTTATAACTCTATTCTAATTTTGCACTTATAATTCTGTTTAAGCAATCATTTTATTCATGTTAATGCATTTGGACTCATTTTCATCAAACATATTTTGTTGTCTCTCCCATAATACAGAGAAGTAATTATTATCTTATTGTCAATTGTAAACTAATTACTTGTGTCCATACAACTATCATTTGGCTAATATTAGCAAGGAGATAGAAATAGAGATGTAAATACGTTTCTTTGGTAGAACATACATAACTATGAGCAATGAGGATGTAGCTGCACTGACATGTACAATATGATGAGAAAATTTCTTTAATAACAGACTTAATCAAGTGCCCCCTAGAATTATCCCACAGAGTTATTTTTAATGGGTAATAGGCTCTTGAAGAAATCACTATCACTTTAAATTAATGGTATTTTAAACTTCTAAACATTTATCAGTTATAAAAATCAACTTGTTGCATATACAAGAAGGACAAAACTGAAACGATCAAATCTTTAATTACTGTCCTTTGCAGATAATGAAAGAAACTACTAAAATCAGACTATACACATGATAAATATTGAATAAATCTCATGAGATCTCATAAGTCTCATGAAATACTGAGTAAATCTTCTGATGATTAAAAGAAAATGAACTATTTTAAGTTACCAATCACTAAACTCTTTACCTTTGAAAAGTAAGTCTAATTATCATGTTATTAATCAGAAAAGCTTTGGAAAAAACCTTCCCTTTCACATACATTGTGCTTTGTAAGAATGTAGGAAGTAAATTAGTAATATTTGGATTTTTAAAATTGTTCTTTATCAAGAATTAGGTAGTAACATATAGTTTTCATTTAACCAGATAGATGTAAAAATGTGGACTGTTTATATCTTCCTTTCTATCAACACTAAGTTAAATTTTTTTAAAAAAGAAAAAGTAAAAACAAAATATAATTAATTTAAATGTTCATTTTACTATTAGAAAACTATATGAATTTTCATATTTATAATGACATGAAATAATTTTCATGAAGTCTAAAAATGTACATATCTAAATTATTCATACCCTGCTACATATAATATAATATACATATAAGTAAACCTATATTTTATTTTTATTCATGAGTAATCTGAAAAATGATATCTAAGTTTCTCTTAGTTCAATAAGTCATGTGATTTCTTAATTTATACTATCTTAGATTATATACTTTTTTTTGTTTTTTTGGGCCACACCCTGTGATGTTCAGGGGTTACTCCTGGTTATTCGCTCAGAAGTCACTCCTGACAGGCATGGGGGACCTTATGGGGAACAGGGGGATGAAACCGCAGTTCATCCTAGGCTAGCACAGGCAAGGCAGGAACCTTACCTCCAGCGCCACCGCCCGGCCCCCAGATTATATATATTTTTAAGAAAGAATAAATGGGACCAGAACAGTAGTAAAGTTGGTAGGGCATTTGGCTTCGCACATGGCTAAACTCACTGATGTTGACTCACCATATTTTCCCTGAAGCCCTGTATGCAGAATCAGTAGTAAACCCCTGAATACTACCAGGAATAGCCCCCAGACAAAAACAAGAAAGAATAAATTTGAGGGGACTAGAGAAACAGTTCAACATGTAGGGTGCTTGCCTTTCACAGGGTCAAATCATTTTTGTTTCCCATTGCATGACCAGGAGCTATTTCTGACTCAGAACCAGGAGTAATCAGTAAGCATCACCATGTATGGCTCCCCAACAAACAAAGAAAGAATGAATTTTTTAAAAGTGATTCTGATCATCTTTGAAGGTGATTGAAAGTTAGAGATTCATTATACTTAATTCTCTTTAGTTTATTTTAATTAGTCAAAATATGCATAATTAAAACGTGCTACTGGAAATTCTTCTAAATTCCTCTAAATTATTTCAGTTGAAATGTTTTATCATTTTGTTATGAAATGTCATATAAGATATACTACTAGGCAAGTTAAATGAATATACATTACAGAGATAAATGAAACATGAATTTCCCATAATTTTGCATTAATCACTATTGCTCTTTAAAATCCTTAGTTTGGAAAATTGAAATTTAACTATAATTTGCAATTTCCTAGCTAACCTGAATGAACAAAGAAAAATATGAAATATGCTGAAGTGCAGAAAAAATGTACAAATGTAATAGTTGATTTATAAATAAAGGACATGGCACCAATCTGTACTATACCATAAAAGCATGACCATGGAAATACCAAAAGAATAACAAAGTCTGAATAGTAATATTTTAGAATTCAAACATATTCTAAATCCACTTTTGTAAATCTAGGTTACTTCTAGATAGGGCAATTACTTATATTAAAAGTTTTTGTTGAGCAACACTCTTTCCTAGAACTGAAAAAATTGTCTATTTTAGTAACTTTAATGCACAAGAAAATACTTATCACTTGAAATTGGATAGTGTTTTTTCCCTTGGACCATGGCTAGATATTTAATCTTGAAAAGACAGATCCCTTACTTAAAACTAGAATAAACTAGTATTTATTCTTTTAGTTAAAACATTTTTAGTATTTGGAAAAGGTACTTTTGCTGTCCAAATTTGACACTGCAAATTTACTAATATCTAACCTAGCCAGCATTATAGAAATATTGCTTGTACTTGTTCTCTTTCATCACCCAGTCTCATTCTTCAACCTAATGCATCTTGCTTCTTTACAGTATACTACACTACCACTACATAAGTTGTTCTTTCCATAGCACCAATAAACCAATAAATTCGTTGTTATTAAAGTTTTCACCTGTTTTCCCTTGACTTTGAAACAGCAATTTATATTATTGAGCACTCTCTTCTATTGGAAATCTGTTTTTATTTTGTTTCTCTGACATTACCTTCTGCCTTTTGTTAGGCAGAGGACACAACTGTCTCTATTCATGGTGTACTTCTGTCTATATGTTTAGATTTTATTCCTTACTGAGCTTAAGAAACTATATGGGCTGCAGAGGATCAAATCTTTTTTGGCAGAATGCAAGCAAAGTGTATTATTATTCATTGTTTTCTCTCTCCAGCTGGTCCCTACCTTAAGACACATCTAATTTTCTTTTCTTCAGGAAAATTTAAATCAAATGTCTTTTAGACTTTTTTTTTGTAGATTCTTTCCTTCACAACATTTGGTGCTTTGAAGTAGATTTGCTTTTACTCAGTGCACTTATGCGGTATGATTACATTACTCCAAAAATAATGTAATACCATTCTAAAATCATTATCTTTGTACCAGGACCATTTTAACTTAATTTGATGCTATTATTAACTGTCATCCATATTGCATGGTATTAAAATACTTGTTTAGTATGCATAAAATTGAAAACTTCATTTCATTCCTTTTAGGATCCCAGTGTCTCACTTTCTCATGTTGGCCTATCAAAAAACGACATAGCTACAATCTAGTATTTAACCCATAACTCTCTTTTATTCCTCATGTTCTTAATACTCAAATATCATATTTTCTGGCATATAAGATGACTTTTGAAATAAAAAAGTCAATGAAAAATCAATGGTGGTCTTATACGCCGAGTATATCCCGTTTGGATATGCTGCTAAACAAAAATCATTTGGATATTGCCACGAAACAAATTTTCCAACTCGATCCTGCACCAATCACTGCAAGGCTGCTTGGACTGGCTCTCTAACTCAGCCAATCCAAGCAAGCTTTTTATGCATGCAAATTATACAATGTTCTGTATCCGAATCTACACTGTAAAAAGCCTGCTCAGGACAGCCAGGAATAACTCCTGAGAACCGTCGGGTGTGGCCAAAAAAAAAAACCCAAAACAAACAAACAAACAAACAAACAAAGCCTGCTCAGAATGGCCAGAGTCAAAGAGGATGTCTATTACAGTACACCTTTGAAACTTTGCTTGTTTTGATTGGCTCACTGTGGTACATTCAGTTGCAGCACAGGAACGTTCTGTCTTATACAGGGAATCTAGGCCTAAACCCATGTTTTAACTGTAAAATTAGGAGGTCGTCTTTATGCTGCCAAATACGGTACTAAAATGTTGACATACTTTTGTTTTTTTTCTAATTCTTCTTTTGGCGGTATTTTTTTTTTTTCATTTAAAGTTTCACTTGTTAAACGCAGAGATTAACAGATGGGAATATATTGAGCTAAGAAGCTTCTGCACCTCAAAGGAAATAGTGCCCAGGATACAATAGCCACCCAATGAGTGGGAGAAACTATTCACCCAATACCCATCAGATAAAGGACTATATCCAAAATATAGAAGGCACTGACAGAACTTTATAAGAAAAAAACATCTAATCACATCAAAAATTAGGGAGAAGAAATGGACAATTTGACAAAAAAGAAATACTAATGGCCAAAAGGTACATGAAAAAATGCTTCACATCACTAATCATCAGGGTGATGCAAATCAAAACAACTATGAGGTACTATCTTACAACACAGAGATTGGAACACATCACAAAGAATGAGAACAAATAGTGTTGGCGGGGATGTGGAGAGAAAGGAACTCTTATCCACTACTGATGGGAATGCCCTCTAGTCCAATCTTTATGGAAAGCTATATGGAGATTCCTCCAAAGACTAATTGAGCTCCCATATGATCTAGCTATACCACTCCTAGGAATATATCCTAGGAACACAAAAATACAATACAAAAAATCCCCTCCTTACACCTATATTCATTGCAGCACTATTTACCATACCAAGACTTGGAAACAATTAAGATGCCCTTCAACAGATAAATGGCTAAAGAAACTGTGGTACATATACACACTGGAATATTATGCAGCCATCAGGAGAGATGAAGTCATGAAATTTTCCCATAGATGGATGTACATGGAATCTATTATGCTGAGTGAAATAAGTCAGAGGGAGAGAGAAATACACAGAATATTCTCACTCATATATGGGTTTTAATAAAAATGAAAGACATTCTCACAATAATTTTCAGAGTCAAAAAGAGGAGTGCTGGAAGTTCCAGCTCACTTCATGGAGCTCGCCACAAAGAGTGACAAATGTAATTAGAGAAATAACTACATTGAGAACTATTCTAATAATGAGAATGAATGAGGGAAGTAAAAGCCTATCTAGAATACAGGTGGGAGTGGAGTGAGGAGGAGGGAGATTTGGGACATTGGTGATGAGAATGTTTCACTGGTGGAGAGGGGTTGCTATTTACATGACTGAAACCCAACCATAATCATGTTTGCAATCAAGGCATTTAAATAAAGATATTGAAAAAAGAAAGAATAAAAAATAAAATAAAAATTTTACTTGTTTCAAGTATGACATCAGATAAATATCTTACCTATCAAAATACTTTTATTTTGCTTATTGAAATATCCTACTTATCAAAATAATTTTAGGCCCTAATTCTAATACAATACACATTATCAGTGTATGCTCACCATCTTCCAAGGACTTCATCCATCCATCCCCAAATCCCACCAACTCTGTTGCGTAGATCTTTTGACTCATTAGATTGCCTCTGCACCTTGTTTTATAAATAAATTTTGATTCAAATCGCCAAAATTTTTCACTTCTTTATATTTGTGTTGAAACTATATTTCTAAAATCTTTTTTTCTTCTTTATTTACTGTATAAAGCTCCCAAGAATTGTATTACTCTGTTTAGATACCTAATTCGCTTCCAGTCTCTTTTACGAAATTCAAAATGATACATTTATAATGCGTGTGTATTCACAGTTGTGTTTTAATCAAACCACAAGTGTTTCCCAAGTCACTTGAGATAATGCCATGATAACTTGTGTATCTTTAAGGCCTGAATAATCTTGCTCCATATCTATTTATTCTGATCTCTTATTATTACTTTTAATTTCATGCCCTGTGTTAATTGAATTTCTTTCATCTATGCCAGGGCAATAGTCATGTGTCAGTATTATGATCTTTAGATTTTAAAACATTCTCTGCTACTGTGTATGTGTGTGCATTTATATATAGGTATATATGCATGTACGTGTATATGTATCCTCTGCCAGGAACACTCCACTCCTACTCTTTCCCTATATTTGGCTCAGTCTTATTTAGCTTTCAGAATTCATTGTGTCTTTCTACAAAAAAGGCATCCCCTAGTTCTCCTCCATACTAGATAAAAGTAGGAAATCATATAATATTATATATCTACAATAAAATAATTACTCTTACTATTTAATTTATTTTTGTGTATTTTTCTGACAGAGATAGAGGATGCATTATTTCTATATAGGAATCATTCTAACTTCTCTTAATTAACTTGAACTATAAGTTCTCATGCTGGACATAGTGCCAGCCATATTTTTGTACTTACCAAATCACTAAGTTTAGAGGAAGAATAAAATTTAGTGTGTCATGTTGTCCTGCAAATAATTGATAGAAACAGAAGCAAGTCATTTTACTATAATACTAAATATAATTGATTTCAATTAAATTTTTTTTGTCCCCTAAATTCCCAATACAGACCAGGCAAGGGTCTGGGTTGAGGTGTATATGGGGTGAATTTACTGTACCTCCTCTTTCTATACAGTCAGTGTGAAGAATACAGCCTGTGATAAGAATTGGGAGGCCTTATTTTTTTCCTTTCCTTTTCTTTCTTTTTTTTAATTTTTTCATTTCTTTAACTTTTTTTTCACCCCCCTTCATCAGTGCAAGTTCCCCACCACCAATGTCCCAAATCTCCCTCCCTCCCAACCCACCCCCACCTGTACTCCATACAGGCTTTCCAGTTCCCTGATTCATGAATATGATTAAGATAGTTCTCTGTATGATTATTTCTATAGCTACACTCACCACTCATTATGGTGAGCTTCATGAAGTGAGCTGGAAGTTCCAGCCCTCCTCCCATTATCTCTGAGGATTGGTGCAAAGATGACTTACATTTTTCTCAGAACCCATAGATGAGTGAGACCATTCTACATCTCTCTCTCTCTCCCTCTGACTTATTTCACTCAACATGGTAGATTTCATGTACATCCATGTATATGAAAATTTCATAACCTCATCTCTCCTGACAGCTGCATAATATTCCATTGTGTATATGTACCACAGTTTCTTTAGCCATTCGTCTGTTGAAGGGCATCTTGGTTGTTTCCAGATCCTGGCTATCGTGAATAGTGCTGCAATAAATATAGGTGTGAGGAAGGGGTTTTTGTATTGAACTTTT
>PVKC010029585.1:0-15387 GCA_004027635.1 Crocidura indochinensis
GGGGAAGTAGATTTTTGAGTATGTACATTTTTGTACAATTTACAGTAACCCACAGAGGAAAGTGAAGAAATATTGTGACATCTTTAGAATATGGAATATTTGGAATTGTTCATACAACTGTGTTAATTTAAACACAGACTTCCCATGTCCTTCAATGTATATGAGTCATTTAGGCAAGTCCTATTTACCTCTAATTTTCAGGTGTATTTTACTGCAAAATACTCTTTACATAACTAAAACCATAAGAATGTATTTTAAAACTATATTTAATAAATTTTCAATTTATTTTTTGCTGTTCTTTCTTCCAATTATTCATCTTGAACCTCCTATTTTGTTGGCATTTCTGACAGTTGAGTTTTCTATGTTTTTTTTTTTTTTTTACAGCAGTGGTCCACAAACTACGGCCCGCGGGCCACATACTATATTTGTTCCCATTTTGTTTCTTCACTTCAAAATAAGATATATGCAGTGTGCACAGGAATTTGTTCGTAGTTTTTGTTTTTATTATAGTCCGGCCTCCAACGATCTGAGGGACAGTGAACTGGCCCCCTGTTTAAAAAGTTTGAGGACCCCTGCTTTACAACAGCAATATCTTGCATTACATTTCCCTAATAATTTTCAAAGAGAAAAAATTAGTTCAAGAACATATAAATACTCTACAAATATTCCTTGGTATTTGAACATTTATTTAGAATTTGAAAAATGATGTCTAAATCAAGCAAAGTTCTTCCAATTCCAACTTATTTCTTCCTCAGCTTTTCCTGTATCTCTTCTTAAAAATTTTGACAAATAGCTATAGGTAGCAAATGTACCATTTTCTTACAGATGCAGATATATTTGTAGTATTTCTGCTTCTTCTAGTTTCTGGTTTCTGTTTCTTGTTTCTTTGAATTCTGCTTCTTCTAGTTCTTTCTTCTACTTCTAAGATTATGTATCTATTATATTTTATATATTATGTCTCCTATTTTTCAGTTGATTCTTAGGTATAAGATCAAGATGTGGTTTGTTATGTTTTGTAGATAACATATTTTGTGTAAGGTATGATTCAATAGTCTTTCACTCATTGGGTCTATATGCTGTAGATAAGCCATCTCTATGACCTTCATCTCTATAATAATTTATCCACTGCTTCTTCTTGATCCATTGTATGCATAGAAAATTAACACAATGTTGATTTTCTTTTAGAAAAGAAATATGACTTCCGTTCTCTCTTCCATGCTCCATATTTGGTGTTCCTAAAAGTTTAGATTTTCACTGATTATCAAGCTTATAACGGGAAATCACAGAAGTGCCTTTCATTCTATATTTTCATCATGACCCCATTCCTAATACATTTATTTAAATATGTACACAATTGCTTGCAAAAGGAATATAATGGACTTGCTTAAAAATAACTATTAACTTCCCATGATGTGAGAATGCATTTTCTGTATTTCTCTTGTGACAATTTTGTAAGAAATAATTTGTCAAATAGTTTGTCAAATTGATTATTGTCAAGAACAAAAGTATGAAAAAGATTTGTTTTTCTTATGTAATTGTTAGATGACTATTGAATTGTAATGATAATCTTAATAAGGGTGTTTATTGAGAAACTTGATCTTTGTTAATGCCAATATTCTTAGGCTCTTTTGCTTAAGAGAACTTTCTTGATGAAGTCATGGAATCATCATCTTTGACATACCATTCTGTGTCTTTATATCTAATTTATTCCATTTTAGTTTGAGAAGTTTAACAGGATAACAATTATTAATGGAATGCTCATCTTTATTTAATTAAAAGAAAAAATTATAACCTTAGAAATTAAAAAATAATAAAATTATAACATTTTCAAAAGTTACAGAAACATTATAAAAGTTTATATATCCAAATGCAACTTTTCCTATCACTGTACATTTATACTGTACATTTGGCACAATGTAATGAGTCAATATTGGTATTATTTTTGAAGTCATTAGTCTGTTGTTATGTCCTTGTTTTTATCTAAATACCCCTTTTCTATTCCAGGATACCATATTACACTTAGCCATTATATTCTGTTTCTTCAAGTTATGCTAATTTCTCAGACTTTCTTTGTTTAGGTGGTCTTTAACAGTTTTGAATACTAGTTAGATATTCTGTAGAATACAACTCAATAGGAACATCTGTTGTTGTTGGGCCACACCTGGTGACAGTCAGGGGTTACCCCTGGCTATGCGCTCAGAAATTGCTCCTGGCTTGGGAGACCATGTGGGATGCCAGGGTTCAAACTGAGGTCAGCCCTGGATCAGCTGCGTGCAATGCAGTCCTCAATAAGGACTTTTAAGGTGTCTTCTTATTTTTGTCTGAGCTATTGGATGGTCAGAAAGACCAAATTCAAATTACCATTTTATCACATCATCCTTTATAAAATTAATATTCGCAGTACCCTTCTATTAGAAGAATGCTTTTCTTGTGTTTGGAGAACACCTGACAGAACTCAAGGGCTTCTCCAACTCTGTGCATGGGGCATTGAATCTAAGTGTCTTGCACAGTGTGTTCTGAGCTCTGGACTTTCTCTCTGGCCCAG
This sequence comes from Crocidura indochinensis, assembly GCA_004027635.1. Taxonomy (NCBI): domain Eukaryota; kingdom Metazoa; phylum Chordata; class Mammalia; order Eulipotyphla; family Soricidae; genus Crocidura; species Crocidura indochinensis. Next base: position 2,546 of record PVKC010029585.1, read on the forward strand.
AACAAGATTTTTTTTAAAAAAAATTTATTAATCATGGCAATCATCAATGACATTATGGGGAAGCTGATTTTAATGAAGTACTTAAACATATGATTAACATTCTTCTGGTTTTGTCTCTCTTTTTTGCTTAATTTAACCCCCCTCCAAATTTTACTTCTTAACTTTTAACTTCTAAACTACATTCCATCATTGCAACTTTCTGACATATAAACACTAGGAACAAAGGTCTTCTTGGTCTTGTTCTTAAATCTTTAAATTTTTCCCTCTTTAAAAATATTTAGAGTCCTAGAATAAGCTTTCTATAATTAATCAATAATTTTGTTCTTTTATAAGATAAATCCTGACGATAATTCTCTGACTCATATCATCACTCCAGATTTGTTAGAAAACTCCTGGTGGCAATCTACAAGAAAGGTACCAACATAGGCACCAAGTAACAAATTACAATGATCATATGTTTAAAAATACTAAGTGCTGCTTAACGAAGACATAGCAACACTAGAAAATCTCAGCAATATTTCATACTAATTGTCACAGAACTGAATGCCTGGGATCTCCTAATAGCTAAAAACTGCTGCCATGTCTATCATTTGGAGATTAATTAAGAAAATATTGAGGATATTCTATTAGGATAATATAGGATTATATTAGGATATATAGGATTATAGTTAGGATATGTATCTTTTAAAAATTGTCTATTCACAAAGTGAAGTTGCTTTATATTGTTGATCACCACCAGAAATATTTGTAAAACTAGGTAAGAGTGCATAATTAAGGCACATGTGTTGCCTGGATACATAGAATCTGAACACATGTCCCCCTCATCTCCCTTCTTGGGATTTATATTTTCCTGGCTTCATTCTGAGTTGTGTGCCAGAGATCTCTCTTCCTTTGGAAAAGCCTACATTCCTTCTTTTTCTTGAGCATGTTATTCATTTCTTGTTATTCTTTCTCTTATCTTCTACCACCCCTTTCTTAAATAAATCTATTTTTTTAACTAAAACTAAAAAAAATAGTGCATGATTAAAATCCCAGTTTGAAGCTAGAATATCTGGATTTGAATACTGATATTATTGCATGCTATATAAAGATGTAATTTAGCTATGAAGAAATTTGCTTAATTGTAATGCAGAATAATAGAACCACAAGATTACTTTAAGGCAGAAATCATTAAGGTACATAAAATCTTGAATTATTTAGCACAAAGAAAGTGTTTAAAAGAGAGTGCCATTGAAATGATCAATTACTTTTATTTTTATTTATTTTTATTATTGTTGTTTAGGTTAACATAATCATGTTATTGTTTATGATTTCGAGGTAGATAGTTCGTGTGCTTCACCACCTCCAAAGTACCTAAGACAAGCCACCACTGTTTTACATTATTTTGAAGCTACCCCATTCTTTCCCTGACTCACCACTTCATTCTATATTTTTTAACGAAGTTCAAATCATTCTCACACTTATTCATAATGCCCACACTTCAAAGATGGACAACTCTGTTCCTTGAACACTGGAAACTTACTTCTGTCACATGTCTTTGCAATTGGGATATTTTCTTATTGCAGTTCCTTTCAACAAGCTATCTCATACGTGGCTTCTTTTTAGTCATTCATGTTTTAGTTCATATCTCACTTTCTCTGAGAAACCTTCCCAGGACACTAGGAGGTGTCTCAGGTGTTAGAGAGCAAAGAGATCTACAGGGAACATAAAACTCTTGGCTGAGTCGAAGGTAGTCCATTTTTCTTTAAATTAAGGCACTGTGATTTTAAAAGTCGTTTAGAATTGAGTTTTAGGCATATATTATTCCAATATCAATTTTATTATCAGTGTTAACTCTCTCCACCAATGTTCCCTGCTTGACTTATCCCCAGTATACTTTCTGGACAAGCACATTTTTAAGTTTGATTGTTGTAGTTTGGATCTAATGTTTTCAGTTTTTTGGTTCTGTGGTTCAGATTAGCACATATGCCATACTTCTACACTGCCAATATGTCTAAGGCACCAGCTTCCTGTCTTTGTTAACCTTCATGCCCACTCACCCTAATTTTCTTCCTTTCCCTATCCTCCTCATTTTATAATTTAGGGATCAGGATAACCTATGCATGTACCACTTTGATAACTTGCATTATAGTGTCCTGTTATTTTATATGACAGATAATCTAGAACATACAGTATTTGTGTTTTATCTAACATACACTTAATGTACACCAGGTTTTCTATCTCTTATATGCTTTTCCATTAATTAATACTATCTACAACTTTTTCTTTTATTTTTCTTTTTAAGCAATATCACCCAAGGCTTTAAAATGCTGTTTTTATCAAGGATTATAAAAATCTAGTAGCAGAAGGTAAGAAAAACTTTCTGTAAATTCTCTGTTTAATTCTATGCTGTTGATTCCTCCTGGGACTTGTACTCAGCTAACCACTCCACTGATAGACCTGCAGCTTTGGGGGCCAGCTGTACAAACACATGTGACTACTACTCAAACTGCTGTGTGGAGAGGAAACTTCATGCTCAGTGATAAATCTGCATCTTTATATTTACAAAGTAAACTGTTAAGTCATAACAACCAATTGTCACTTTATGTGTACACAGTCAAAAATGAATGCTGCCTTTCATTGAAGATCTGTTCAGTGCTGGCTGATTTTACACATATTATCACTAAGGTTCAGATGGAAAAAGGATATTTAAATTCGAATTTGAGTGATGCAGAGACTGCATTATATTTTTTCTAGAATATTATGTTCTTTAATGTATTGGACAAACAAACTATTATTTAAATATAACTTGCAAATGACACTGTTCTCTTTCTGACATCTCTCTTTAGCCTTTAAAATCACTGATATAAATACCCTTCAGAACTTTTGTTTCTTAGCTACTCAATTTGTCTATTTCACAAAATTTATTATTTTACATAGTCCATTCTATATATTATGAGGTGGCTGAATGGAACCTGGAAGGCTTTAGTTTTTGAGGGAAATAACAAAATAACAAGTCAAATGTAAGGAAGATCTTTTACACAGTGTGAAGAGAATCTATGAGTGTCTTACTATAAAGTTCCTCAAATGTGTATCTCTTATCACTTTGTTGATTGCCCAATTCTAAATGGGTGCTAACATTTTTTCTGTTGATATCTGAATCCTATTACATGTAGTTATACCTGTCTCATGAAAAAGTAATCAGCATATTAATACCAAATAATTACTATCAGCATATTAATATGACTTAATTAATGTGATTTCATTAATATAATTTTAACTAATAGACTGCATCAGAACCAATATCAGAAAATAATTTTGATAATGTGCCTCTAAAGCTGTTAAATATCAAATGAGAATTTTCTTGAATTATTTCTAAGTGTTTTAGAATACAACAAAATTATTTAATAAGTAGGCAGAAAAATTCTCCAATGAAATTTTGCCTTTACTGAGTAATGAGGTCCTGGCTTGCCATCTGGGCATGCTTTTCATAGGTTGCTTTCCATGTCTTTAGTCAGTAATCATTACCTATTCTAGTTTTTCTTTGGGGGCATAGTCTTTATTTGCTGTTGATGCTGTTTATAAAACCAACTTGGTGATCTGGATTTATAGGATTATAGCAATGTCTTGACAGTGCTCGCTATCAATATACAGTACTGATTAGTAGACAGTAGAAAGATATTTTAATATTATGGTTCAAATGTTAAAATAATTTTTTTCAGAACACTTATTTTTATTTTATTATTTATTTATTTTTGGTTTTTGGGTCATACTCGGTGACGCTCAGGGGTTACTCTTGGCTATGCGCTCAGAAATTGCTCCTGACTTGGGGGACTGTATGGGACACCAGGTGATCAAATCTCGATCTATCCTAGGCTAGCCTGTGCAAGAGAGACACCTTACTGCTTGCATCAGAACCAATATCAGAAAATAATTTTGATAATGTGCCTCTAAAGCTGTTAAATATCAAATGAAAATTTTCTTGAATTATTTCTAAGTGTTTTAGAATACAACAAAATTATTTAATAAGTAGGCAGAAAAATTCTCCAATGAAATTTTTTAGATAAATATATACAGAGGACTAGAATAATAGAGGAAAAATATTGCAGGTGAGAGTCCTTGGTTTAATTCCTAGAATCCCAAAATGAAAAAAAAAATATTAGAAGAATTCTGTTGTCTAATAATTGATTTGAGGATCTGTTTTTATTTCAATGCTGCCAGAGTCTGCAGGGGCCTTCAGTTGTTTGGACTTTTTCAGAGTCCAAACAGGCAGGATTCTGATAAGATACTTCAAGTCTTTTAAAATCGAGAAGCCAGGGGCCTTATGACAAACACCTAGGACAGGAGAGGGAGAAAAAGGGCGAGAGAGCTGGGTTTGGGACCAGGGTATAGTCAGATTGAGGGCCGGGTAAAAGGAACATGTATACAAAGTAAAGGATAAATAGAACATAAAGATACAGCCGAAGATCTGTTAAAATCAGAGAAAAGCTGTAGCCAGAAGTAAAAACAGTTCGGTCATATTGTTGCTCCAACTGCCTCTTCAAACTGCCACTGACTCTCCACACTGACCCTCCATATGAGCCTCAATGGAGAGATGGGTTTATAGACCCAACCATGCAATGATAGCTGATTAAGGTCTTTCTTAATGGAGCAGATCCTTTTTATGGCTGGTGCTGGACAGCTGCTGAGGTAATACAGTAATGTAGGACAAGACCTTCCCTTTTTCTTTTGTATCTAAAAAGTTTTTAGGGCAAGTAGTTCAAGGTAGGTCAGATCCGAAGGACTGAAGCTTACTGATGTCTTCATCTGTGCAAGGTAATCATAAATCTGCTGACTTTTGTAGTTGGGGGTTTCTACTGATGGTATCATCAGATCTGCACAAGATAATCAGGAACTAGCAGATTTAAGGATCCCTAGTGAAGTTACTTCAGGCTGATTTAGCAGGTCATAATTAAGTAGTATTTTTTTTAACTTCATGGAGGTATTTTGCTCTGTTGTCAAGGGTACAGAATTCTTCTCAGAATGTTTGATAGAATTCACCTGTAAAACTATCTTTTCCTGTACATTTGTTCTTGGGGAATTTCTTAATTACTGTTTCAATTTCTTAGATGTGATGGGCCTGTTTAGGCTTTCTATATCCTCCTTATTAAGTCTTGAAAGATGTTATTCTTCTAGAAATCTGTTGGTTTCTTCTGGGTTCTCTAACCTGAGTACAGTTGTTCATAATAAGCCCTCATGATGTCTTAGATTTCTTAGGTTTCTTTGTAATTCCTCCCCTTTCATTTGTGATCCTATTTATTTGGGTGTTCCCCCCTTTTTTGGTGAGTCTTGCCAGTGGTCTGTCTATCTTTTTTATGCTTTTGAAAAACCAACTCCTGGTCTAATTAGTTTTTGTATTGTTTTCTTTGTTTCTATGTTGTTTATTTCTGATCTGTCTTTTATTATTTCTTGTCTTCTGGCTGTGTTTGGGTATTTTTGCTGCAGTTTCTCCAGATCATTAAGGTGTCTCTTTAAATGCTTGATTTTGTCATTTTCTCTTTCCTGACATAGGCCTGTATTGCTATAAGTTTCCCCTTAATTACTGATTTTGCTGTGTCCCACAGATTTTGACAATTTGTTTCTTCATTATCATTTGTTTCAAGGAATCTTTTTATTTTTTCCTTGATTTCCTCTTTGATACAGCTGTTGTTGAGCAGCATGTTGTTTAATCTCCAGGTCCTGGATTTTCTCCCCAGCTTCTTTTTACAGACAATCTTGATCTCTGTTACATAGTAATCTGATAGGGTGCTTCTAATAATCCTTATATTTATGACTTTGTGAGAGTTAGATTTATATCTTAAGGCATGGTTATTCTAGAGAAGAATGTGTATTTTGCTTTCTGGGGGTACAGGGCCCTGTATAAGTTCATTAGTCTTAGTTCTTAAGATTGCTCATTTAGGGCTCTGATGTCTATGCTAGCTTTCTGCCTTGTGCAGTGGTCAGCAACCTGTGGCTCCAGAGCTGCATGAGGCTCTTTTGAAGCTTTGCTGTGACTCCAACAGTGGGGGGTGGAGGGAGGCACAGAGCGGTGTCACTTAAATATTTTAATTGGTTATTATTTTGCACAAATATATTTTACATTGTTAAGTGAAGTTTTTTAACTTCAGATTGACAGCTAACTTTACGATCCTGCATACAGCATTAAGATAAAAAACAATATATGCAGTGCTATATTTGTTTTAAATGTCACAATGGTTTGGGGCTCCCAGGTTTTTTTTTTCCTTCAGAAATGAGTCCAAGTGGCTCTTTACTTCTTAAAGTTTGCAGACCCCTGGCCTAGTGGATATGTCAAGTGGTGATAATGATGTGTTGAATTCTACTACTATCGTATTTCCTTCTATATGTTTCTTCAGATTTGTGAGAAACTGCCTTACATATTTTGCTGCCTCTGCATTTGGGGTATAAATGTTGACCAGAGTTAGTACTTCTTGATCTAGTGTTCCCCTGATCAGTAAGTAGTGACTCTGAGCACTTTCTTGAGGTTGAATGCAATTTGGTCTGATATAAGAATGACTATCCCGGCTTTTATTTTTTTTTCTATTGACTTGAATCATTGATTTTTTTTATCCTTTTTATCCTAAGCCTGTGTCTATCTTGTACTTTTAGGTGTTTTTCTTGCAGGCAGTAGAAATCTGGTTTTTGTTTTCTGATCCAACCTTCTACTATGTGTCCTTTAATGGGAAGTTTAGTCCATTTGCACTTAAGGAGATTATTGACAGAGAGGGTTTTTGTGCTATTGTATTGCACAGGGTGATTGTTGTTACAAGTGGATTTTGGATTGTGTATTTCATCTCTAAGTAGTTCATTTAGAGTTGGTTTGGTTAACAAAATTAGTGTAAGTTCTTTTTTGTCTGATAATGTTTTTAATCCTCCCTCCCATCTGAATGAGAGTTTTGCTGAATAGTGAACTCTGTGTTGGAAGCTTCTTTTATTCAGTAGTTTAAATATGTCTTTCCACTGTCTTCTTGCTTGAATTGTTTCAAATGGAAGATCTGGTTTGATTCTTCTGTTCCTTCCTTTGTACTTGAGGTTCTTCTTCTCCCTTATTGGTTTAAGAAATTCATCTTTCTTTTTTGTTTGTTTTTTCGTTTGTTTGTTTTGCCATTTGAATTACTATATGTGTTGAGGTTGGTTTATTAAGGCCTATTTTATTAGGGACTCTTTTTGCCTTTTGGATTTGTACCTTTGCCTCTTTCCAGAGAGTGAAAAAAAATTTATGCTATTATTTCCCTCACTACTTACATAACAACAATACTAAAAAAAAAAAAATCAAACTAAAAACCCGAAAAGCACCACAGCAGTAAATACAACAACCAAACAATAATCCCGGTCCTGAAATAAAAACAAAATAGATGCCTACACCTAGCCTTTTTAAAGGAGATTTTCTTGCAAGATTTTCTTCTCCTTCAACCTTTGACTATGTATCTGTGCTTGCCCTGACTATTCAGATGTACTTATTGCAGGCAGAAAAATGTTGGATTTAATATTCTGTTCCATTTTGCCCCCTTTTTTTGTCTTATATGTGGTGCATTTAGTCCATTGACATTGAGAAAGATTATTGTTATGAAATTTTGTGTCTGCTTTTTAGAATTTTGGTGTGTTTTGGAGGTCAGCCTTGACATAAAATAGAATTCTTTTATGGTTGGTTTTGAGTCTGTAAAGTTTCTAAGCTTCTGCTTATCCACAAAGCAGTAAAATCTGCCTTTAAGTATAAATAAAAGTCTGGCTGCATGAAATATTCTTAGTGAGGTATTTATTTCATTGAGTTGTCACTGTATCCCACCACTAGCTTTGGGCCTTGAAAGTTGTTTGTGGAGCCAAGAGGTGGCGCAGGAGGTAAGATGCCTGCTGCCTAGCCTAGGACGGACCACAGTTTGATTCCCCAGTTCCCATATGGTCCCCCGTGCCTGCCAGGAGCGACTTCTGAGCGCATAGCCAGGAGTAACCCCTGAGCGTCACTGGGTGTGGCCCAAAAACCAAAAAAAAAAAAAAAATTAAAATAAAAAAAAAAGAAAGTTGTTTGTGATAATTCTATTGTAAATATATATATTTTGTTGTAAATCTTGTTTGTTTCTTTGTATGTTTTTTTATTTGCTCCTTTCAGTATTCTTTTTTTATTTATGGATTCTATCATTGTGACTAGGATGTACATAGGTGTGCTTTTTTTTGCATTTCTTTTAGCTCGTACTCTTTGGGTTTTCAGGATATGGGTGCAAGTATACTTTAGCTTTGGGAATTTCTTGGCAATAATGTCTTTGACAGTTGCTTTTTCTTAGAGTCTTTACCTCTCATCTGGGACCCCAATGAATCTTTTGTAAGTTCATTTTCAATTTATCCCAAAGGTCTATTGTTTTATGTTCACTTATTTTGAGGATAACTTCCATCTTTTTTGGTTTTGGGGTCACACCCAGCAGCGCCCAGAGGCTACTCCTGGCTCTATGCTCAGAAATCGCCCCCAGCAGGCTCTGGGGACCATATGGGATGCCGGGATTCAAACCACTGTGCTTTAGCATGCAAGGCAAATGCCCTACCGCTATGCCATCTCTCCAGCCCTGATACCTTCCATCTTATTTTATTTTTTATTTATTTCAAGACTCTTCTCCAATGAATAGAGGTATTATATAGCTATTTTTCCAAATCACTGATTATGTCCTCATTATCTGTTACTCTGCTCATGAGTAACATGAGATTTCTAATGAGGTTTTCATTTCACCTTACATGTTTTTCAGTCTTGATATTTCTGTTTTAATTTTTTTATTTCTATTTTCACATCTCTTTAGTCTTTTAGGCAGTCTATTCATGGCTTTTTGAATTCTTTCAATAATTTTAACATTTTCTTTCATAAGTCCTGATCAGAGAGGTTATATAGATGACTGATATTGATTGAGTCTTCAAAACTAGCATCTTCAGTCACAAGATCTGGTGGGATACTATATTGTCTTCCCATTGATACTTTTGTATTGTGGTGTTGTTTCTGTCTTTTTACTGGTGGTTCCTTGTAAAAGAATTGTGTGGCCACTGAGCAAAGCAGCAGAACCATGCTCTTGCCTAGGCTTAGTCACCTCAGTTCAGTCCAAAATGGTGCTTTTTTAAGTCTAAACTCCTCTCACAGCTTGCCGTTGTGAGACTTTTTTTTTTTGTCCTGGCCACTTCTTGCCTGGGTTCACTCACTTAAACTCATTTCAAAATGTTTAAATTATAACTGATTATGAAGGTCCTAGGTCTATTACGGAATCAAAACTACCCCCTTCTTTTTGTACAGTGAACTGGTTCCAGCAGACAGGTATCTACTGTGACAGATTTTTGTTGTGAGTTATTGTAACAGGAAAGTATGTTTTCTGGATGTAGACTTTTCCAGGGACAGAGATACAGGCCTGCAGTGTCAACACTTTTCTGCAATCTTCCTCTCTATTTCTTTTCATTTCCTCCTTTTACTCTGTACAAATGATGATCTGTCTACACACCCCCTTTAAACCTCTCCATTCCCACACCCAGTGAAATTTCTAATCCAGTCTCACATTTTAATCTTCAAAGGTGTCAGTGCAGAAGCAGGATTTGGAACTTTATTAGAGTGACTTTGTTCAAATGAATGTAAAGTATGTTATCTCTATGTTATACTTCTTTCACTCTTCAGAGGCCATTTGCTAGGGATGGAACATTGTTGATGTATTTAAGAGAATTAATCAATGTAACTTTAAGGGATGATGACACAACCCTTGTTATGGCAGTTTGACTGAGACCCTCTGTACTGGTAGTTGGGTTATAACTGACAACTGCCCCCAACGTATAAAAAAAAGAGCTGACAATTATTATTTAGTGAACTCAGGGAAAAGTTTGGAGCAGAGTCAGTGGCCTGCGAGAGGACTGAAATAAAGCATCTGCAAGATGTTGTCTGCTTTGCCTCTGCAGCCCTCCCCCTCATCTTGAACATGGGCCTACAGGCCTCCCGAGGCTCTGTCTGGTCGGTAAATTACCTATATCTTTCTCTCAGAAACTCCTCCTCTCAGTGACAGATTTTAGGCTGGGAATAAAATGATACCTTGTTTGTGCCCCCCCTCCCCCGGCTGCTTGCTCTCTTCCATGGTGCTCTGGTGGTGGTCTACATTTTGGCGTCCCTAGGTGGGCACCTCACCCTACATAGCAGTTGGGTTCCCTGACCCTTGCAGCTTTGCAGCCTTTGCAGGCCATCAATAAAATTTTATTTTTGACACTCAAAGAAAACAGTTGCTTACTAATTATTTATAAATGTTTTTACAGGCTGAAAGAAAATGAAGTGTAATGAATGAAAAACTATTTTTTTTTTGGTTTTTGGGCTACACCCGGTGATGCTCAGGGGTTACTCCTGGCTATTCGCTCAGAAGACACTCCTGGCAGGCACGGGGGATCATATGGGAAACCAGGGGATCGAACCACGGTCCGTCCTAGGTTAGCGCAGGCAAGGCAGGCACCTTACCTCCAGTGCCACTGCCCGGCCCCGAAAAACTATTTCTTAACTCAGTAAACATTGGCACAATAATCATAATATTATGATTTCCTTCCAAAATTTAACACAGATAGGAAAGTTTTTTTTAAAACATAAACAGGAGATTGGAAATTGGGGACAAAAAAAAACATAAACAGGAAAAAAAACTTTATTAAATATTTAATGCATAGGAAACTAAAATTTCTCTAATTTTGAGATCAACTTCTTTTAAAAACTAAGAGAGTGACAGAGATTCCTACTACTACTACTACTACTACTACTACTACTACTACTACTACTACTACTACTACTACTAGCCCATATATCTCTAAAAGCTAAGCAGCAAACTTTTATCATTCTGAATAAATAGATTTGAATTAGATAAGACAGATACCAAGTATCCTGCATTTTGGCATTACACATTGTTACATAAAATCTAGAATTTTGTTTAGTTCTTTCACTGTTACTTTTGTCTAATCCAAAGCCTTCTTCTTTTTCTTCTTTTTCTTTTTTCTTCTTCTTTTTTTTTTTTTTACTAAAACAATGTCTACTACTAAATCATGACAAGATTACAAAGTAATAACTAAAAACTTAAAAGTAATTGTTGGACTAAATATTTCCTACATATTTCTGTTTTGAATCAAAGTAGTCTTCTATTGTTTACTTATTAAATTCTTACAATTTTAGGAACAGGTCAATTTTTGGGTTTCATCATTTGACTAAGATAGTGTACCAACTGATCGGATAGCATAGCACAGATCATTTGAAATCAGGTTTTGTAAAAGGTAGCTGTTTTTGGTATGCCAAACCAAACTTAACAGCACATAACATATGTAAATTGTTACATGAATGTGGCTTTATTTCATTTTTAAAGAATAATTTTTTATTTAAGCATGGTTAAAAACATGTTCATAATTGGATTTTAGCCATAAAATGCACACACTCCTTCACCAGTGAAACTTGCCCACATAAATGTCCCTCATTTTCCTCCTCCTCCATTCCCTCCCTGTCTTCGAGATACACATTGTATTCCTCTATCATTTTCATGGTGGTTGTCAGTGTAGTTATTTCTCTAACTGCACTTACCACTCTTTGTGGTAAGCTTCATATTAGCTGATCCTTTCAGCCCACATGTCTATTGTCTCTGGGTATTATTAATATACTATATATTATTTTTCTTAAATCTCACATATGAGTCAGACTATCTGTTTATCTCTTTTTTTAAAAAATAAAAACAGTTTTATATCATTATTTTACACATTTCTAAGCACCTAAGTGATGCAATTTTTCTTTAGAAGAAAAAAAGACATACCTCTTCAAAATCCCAGCACAACAGCTTTCCTTTCTTTGCATAGATGAATATCAATAATTGTAATCCAAAATATTTCCCAAAAGTTCTTTTTAAAAAAAGAAATAGAAATAGAAGATCCATATGAAAATAGATCCAATCTGGGAGGATGGAACTGTATCTTTTTTTTTTTTATTTATGAGAACAAAGATGCAAAGAAAGAGGACAAGGTAAAGTTACAGTGGAAGGACAATCACCCATAAACAGAATTCATATAAGTCTCTTTGCTGATATCTTAACATTGAACTTTCGGCCAAAGAATATTAAGAAAAATAGAACAGAACCCATGTATATTTACTTTGTCCCTCAAGTCCCCAGATTGTGATACATATTTCCTAGCAGCACATCAAGCATTCTAAAGCCATAAAACATATGTAACTTCTTAAATATTGAAGGCATAGTACTTTTTTATATTTCCATGAATAAGCATATTAGTTTAAGTTAGCCTCAAAAGTGGGTGTTCATTTTTAAGGATAAGAGTCAAAGGAGCAAAGTAAAAATGGCGTTAGAGTGGCAATAATTGTTTGCATTGACCCACCAAAGTATGGGGGACATGGAAAGGAAAATCCTCAGCCTAAATACAAGGGGACCAAACTCCTGAAGTTTCCTGGCATAAGACCAGCCTAGGTTCCAGGCAATCCAGATTGCCCAATCCAAGTCATTATCTGTAGTGCCAACACACTTTTATTTTTCCATGCTGTCGCTGTTGTTGGTATCATGTTTCTGTATTAAAGATCCTGGAATCTGCATATCCTATATTGCAGTTAGGATGGTGCAGAGTGTGCTCTCGTTTCACCTTCCAATTAAAGGGCAATGCAGAAAGCCCTGTACAGTATGTAGGTCGTTGATGGTCTTAAGTCTTCTCAGCGTTAAGGGAAGTCTCTTGTGAATAGATCGATGTCGCAGTGGTGGTAGGGTCTTCCCTGGTAGAAGATTGTTGGTGGAGAACGCCCATTTTACTGAGGCCTGTGCCAGATAATTATGCCAATGTTTAGGGTGTATGGTCCCATTGCA
>PVKC010029586.1:0-15140 GCA_004027635.1 Crocidura indochinensis
AAATATCATGGAAAGATCTGTTCCATTCTCATTAGCAGGAATAGTCGTCTACTGTGAGCCCCCCAGATATTGTTCCCCAGGGCTACAGACCTGCTGCTTGCCCAGTGTCCTTGCCACTGTCTCCCCATGTGGATAAAGAGGCTTCACTGTGATGATTCTGGCCACCATGTCTCCTCTTGCAGTTGCGATTGGCTCCCAGACCATACACACAGAGTGAAGTATGGGAGCAGCCTTTGCTTTGCTCTGCTGGAATAGGACTGTCTTTAAAGGCTCTTTGATAGAAGCCAGAGTCAGAGATGACCCTTTCATACCAATTACGAGCCAGTTCTAGACCTTCCCTGGAACTTTATTTATTTTTGCTTGTTTTGGGGTCACACTCAGTGATGCTCAGGGTTTATTCCTGTCTCTGCACTCAGAGATCACTCTTAGCAGTGCTCGGAACCATATGTAGTGCTGGGGAATAAAAACCAAGTTGATCACATGCAAAGCTAGCACTTGCTCTGCTGTCACTCCAGGTTCCTGCTATGAAAATTTTATTTGTTTGCTTTGTATTTTGGGGCCGCCACACCTGGCAACACTCAGGATATTCTTGGCTCTGCACTCAGAAATTACTCTGGGCAGGCTTGGGGGACCATATGGAATAGTGGGGATGGAAACTGGGTTGGCCACATGCAACTCAAATGCCCACCTGCTATGCTATCGCTCTGGCCTCATCCTCTGGAACTGTTAAATGATCTCAGTCTGACTATCAATTATCTATGGTTGAGTGATACGTGGCAAAGATCTCCGAAACAGCAGTTCTAGAAGTTTCTGGATGCTGTTTCTTCAGGGACCTTGTTTCCATGAACATCTGGTATTAAAGGCATTATCCTGAAGGCTGAAAATTGAGGTCACAGCTGCATTCTGAACAAGGATGGGGTGTTATTGATAACATTGCTTGTGCTTTTGTACAACGGACTCTCTCTCTAGACATTCATGGACAGCATATATTTAGGAAGAACATTTAGGTCCTCCCCCCTCTTGGCCTGGAGAGTTAGTACAGTGGGCAGGGTGCATTTCATTCTCCATGACTTACCAGGAGTCTTCCTATCACTTGTAGAGATATAGGGAACTGCTTGTCTATGGTCTCCTAGAGGGCCGGAGTAAAAAGCAAATGAAATTGGGGAGTGTTTACAGGAAAATCTAGCCTCCCCAAGAGCAGGCAGTGCTCCAGCTAAGATGCCAGTTCAGCAGAAGTTGCAATGTTCCACCACCTGTTTTCTGTCATGAGAGTGGGTGTGAGTAGTGGTGCAAATGGACGGGGGTACCGTGTGACCTCAGAATTCTCCCTATGTTTCACATGCATTATGCCTGGATGAAGGAAGGAAATACCCTGTGGAGGGTTTGGATTGCAGCATTCACAGGAGTCCATATCTAGAAACTCAAGTGACCAAGAACAGCTCACTAGATCAAGAACTATGGTCTGTAGTTCCATAGATCCATATTCCATAGGAATACTACTCACCTATAAGAAAAAAAAAGATGAAATTGGGTGATAGTACAGTGGGTAGGGTGTTTGCCTTTCAGGTGACCAACCTGTATGTAGTTAATCTCCAGCATCTCATATAATCCCCTGAGCCTGTCAGGAATGATTCCTGAGTGAAAAGTCAGGAGCACCACCAGAGATGACCACAAAATAAAATAAAAATGAAGTCAATCAATTTGCTGCCACATAAATGGGTCTGGATAGTTTTTATGCTGAATGAAGTTAGGAGAGGGACTGATACAGAATGAGCTCCCTTATAAGTGGTATATAAAGAAGCATATTAGGAATATAACAAATGCCTCAAATCAATAGAAATTGAAAACTGGTCTTTGGAAGGAAGTTTACTGCAGGAAAAGGAAGAAGGTAACAAGATGGGTGGGGTGGAGGGAAGTAGACACTTTGGTGTAGGATTTAGAGCTGCAATGTGTTGTGTGAAATCTTATAATTAACAGAATTGTAAACCACAGTCCCTAAAATAGGGCAAATAAAAACCAATAACAAGAAATGCAGGAAGCATGTTCACTGACATGAAATCAACAAGGACCAGATGAACACACATTCACATTTCTCCATGTGACTGGAGTCAGTTACTTTGATTCTCTCATGATCACCCTTTCCTGGGCTTCAGACTTGTCTCTCTTTCACTTTCCTTCTTCTTTCTTTTGCTTCTTTCTCTTTCCTTCCTCCTTTCTTCTTCTTCCTTACTTCATTAAAATTGTATTTGCTGTTTTTGATGTGTCCTGGCTTTACTTGTACACATGGCGCCCTTGTGGGTCAATGTATTAAGGGAACAAATCAGTGTAGGTGCACAAAGCTTTTAATTAGTTTTAATTTACTGGGATTCATATGACGGTTCAACGGTGCCCCCAATTCTGAAGGCCAGAAACCTAGAGACTTCAAGTGTATAAATAGCAGCAGTGAACACCAGCGAACAGGTGTACATAACCCCAGGGCACTTATACAATTGTCCTTCAAGTCTGCTCCCAATACCCTTTTGATGAAAACACTGAGCTCAGCACTCCCCAAGGAATCGGCTTGTCAGAATCTCTGCTGCCTTTTGCAGTGCTTCCTTTTTGCACTTTTCCTGAGTGTTACTTTGCAGAGTGGTCAGTCTGGAAGCTATTTGGGGCACATGCATTTCTGCATCAAGATGAAGGATAGCAGAAGATCTTTTAGCACATCAGTTTTGGTGCCGATGAAGGACCTGGCAGGACCATTATCTAGGTCATCTGACTGAGGAGAGTTTTAAGTCAGCCTATTCTGTTGAATCTTTGCCACATCTTAAGTCCTTGATGGGGCATCTGGCCTGAGACAGCTGTTTGGGAGTCTCGATTTAATCTTCATTTACTTGCATCTTTATTCACCTTTGCCCTAGGTCTCCAGTGGCCCATCCTGTACATACAGCTTCATCCACAGAGGAATAAATTTCAGTGATTTCTTCTAGGTTATTGGGGGCCTCTGTTTGGAGTCATCCCAAAGGAACCCAGTCATTAGAGTTGTTCCTATCCCAAGTCACAGAACCATGAAGCTGGAGGCCTGGGTTCTCATTTTAGGAGATCTACAAAGACTTGTAGAGTGTGGAATCAGACTAATGCCAGGTCCCCAGTTTTTACTGGATGTTGTGATAAGAAGCTGTCTGGGTCCATGCTTGTTGCAAACAGCTGTTGAGGAGATTATCCATCATATTAAATTGTCTTTTTAACATTGAAGGATTATGGGCATATGCCATGTGACTTTCAGGTCTGCTTCAATATATTGAGGAAATGGGCCGGGCGGTGGCGCTGGAGGTAAGGTGCCTGCCTTACCGCGCTAGCCTTGGATAGACCGGACCGCGGTTCGATCCCCCGTGCCCCATATGGTCCCCCAGGCCAGGGCGACTTCTGAGTGCATAGCCAGGAGTAACCCCTAAGCGTCACTGGGTGTGGCCCAAAAAACAAAAAAAACAAAAAAATATATTGAGGAAATGATCATTACAATAAGTCTCTGTAATAACTGTTACCAGGCATAGTTAAATTTTTTTCTTTTTGGGCCACACCTGGCAGTGCTCAGGGGTTACTTACTTAGGAATCGCTCTTGTCTTGCTGGAGGACCATATGGAATGGCAGGAATCAAACCCAGGTCTGTCCTGGGTGGGCCGCGTGCAAGGCAAATGCCCTATTGCTGTGCTATCTCTTCGACCCATTTTCTTTTCTTGAGAGCACCAAGACTTGCTCTCTTAACAACCTTCACCTGAATCACAGTATTATTAATCATAGTCTCTATATTACATTATAGTCTCAGGAATTATTTTACAACTAAAAGTTTGTAACCTTTTCATCCCCTTTATCCATTTTACAACTCTTACCACAGTAACCAGTAGTCTTTTCTCTGTATCTGTGAGTTTTTTTTTTTCTGGTGCCACACCAAGCAGTGCGCAGGACTTACTCTTAACTATTCTCAGAGATTGATCATTCCTGGCAGAATTCTAGGGACCAAAGAGGGCACCTGGGATGGAACCCAGGTCAGCTGCATGCAAAGAAAGCACCTTACTCACTGTACCCTGGCCCTGAGCTCCAAGGTAATTTTTATATGTAATTGTAGAACTTTCTCAAGTTATTTCATTTTTTTTGCAATGCCTGAAATTGAACCCAGAGCCTCACATATGCAAGGTAAGTGCTCTATCACTGAGCAACATCTCCTGTTCACCAAATTAGTTTATAAAGCTATGACTTTTATTATTTTTGCCTTTATTATGTGTGTCTTGTCCTGGAGTTTGGATGGAATATTTTGGGGTCTTTGTTTTTCTGTAACTGTGCCTTTTTTTTGAGGAGCTGTATTGAATTGTTTTTGAAAGCTGGGATTGAAGATACCAATAAACTGTTGTTGAATGTCCCTTATTGTACCTATAATATCATTACCACTAATTGGGGAGACAAGGGGAGATTACAGAAGAGTTAGCATGAGGGGAGGGAAGAGGATATGACATTATTCAAGGACATTATGAGCCAAGGTGAATGGTGGAACTTGAGCAAGAGGTTGTGAAATGACCAGTTGTTACTGGAGGAGTAAATAAGACAGGGAACTTCTATGGGAAGATCCTGCTTTAGAGCTGTGTAAATCCTCAGTTATGTTCTTGCTCATTCTCTGAGCTCTTGGTAGAGCTGTAGGGTTGGCCAGCTGTCTCGCCTTTCTCTTAAACCTAAGTGTAGTTGGGGAAGAGCCCTTGGAATAATGACTGGCTTTCTCAGAGTACTCAAGCACTAGGACTTCTCTTCTTTTGGATTTTTTTGTAATTAATGTCTTAAATATGTTATGCTTTGCTGTTTTGCATCTGTTTTTTTTGCCTTGATGACTTTTCATTGTATCTGACACATTATATCTTGGTTTATCAGCAAAACATCACTAGCCTGTGCCTTTGAGGGGCACCTCTTGTTCATGATCCATGACCCTGCTAGGGACATGGCTCAGTGGTAAGGCCTGCCCTGCCAACCCCAGGCTGTCATTGGGCTCTATCGCCAGTAATATCTCCCTTCCCATGCCAATTGGGATCCCAGTAGCATAGTTGTTGTGATCTCTGGCATCACAACAGAGTAGAGTAGTTGATTCTCTCAACCACCATACAACCACATGGTGTGTTCCTTGGACATGACATTGGTGACAGCAACAAAGGGAAGGGAACGGATTATCTGACTTAAGTTGCTGGTTCTTAGGAGTTCATTATTTCACTAACAGATAAAGGACCTGACTGGAGATACTGGGTTTGATTAAAGGAGGATTGTATTACTGTTTCTTTTCTTTTTCAAGGGGCCACACTTGGTGGTGCTCAGGGGTTATTCATGGTCTTGTGCTCAAGGACCATTCTTGATGATGCTCAGGAAGCAATATGGGATGCCACAGCTCAAATCTGGCTCAGCTGTGTGTAAGGCCCTTAACTGCTGTACCGTATCTTCAGCCTGTGGTGCTACCTCTTGAAATAAAGAGTGCTTCAGGTTGTTTACTAGACTAGTTAAATATAATTAAAAATTTTCCCACAGGCTCCCATCTTATTTACATTTTTATTGCTTTAGAAAATTTTAATTATAGGGCTAGAGCAATAGTACAGTGAGTGGGTACGCTGTTTGTCTTGCACGCTGCTGACCTGGGTTCTATTCCCAGCATCCAATATGGTCCCTTGAGCTTGCCAGGAGTAATTCCTAAATGTAGAGCCAGGAGTAAATGCTTAGTACTACTGGATGTGGCTTCTCCCTTCAAAAAAGAGGTGTGATTATAGATGAGTGATCTAGACGAGAAATGAAGGCCAAAGAATCCCACACATTACTAACCTGAGAATAAAATTCTTACAAGTCAGATAGTGGGTAAGATGGTGAGAAGCAAGACTTTCTAGACTTGACCTGGTCACCTGGGTCCTGTGAGTTCAGAAAATGATTCTCCACTCCCTTGGGAACCCAAGGAATCTCCTTTGCATAAGGCCCTGCTTTTTGTTCAAGGAATCTCCTTTGCATAAGGCCCTGCTTTTTGTTATCAATTGTTGTCAGTAATTCAAAGGGATTGTACCCTACTAAACCCTTAGTTTGTCAATTTTCAACCAGGTTTTGTCTTGTGGGCTCTTTATACTCTCACCTAGAAATGAGGAGGAGCAGAACTCATGGGTCTCTTTACTCAGCTCTTTTAGTTGCTTCTGAAGCATTGCCCTTCCCAAGGGTTCAATTGCCTGATTCAGTTTTTGACCTTCCCATTCTGGAGGCCCCACCCAAGGGAACATATGCTCCCAGTATTTGCAAACTACCCCTTCATGAAAACTAGCAGTTGTTCTAATGACATTTCCTTGACTGTTGAAGTTGACAAATTGCTTACTTCAAGTATGTAGACTGGATTATACGAGTATTACCAGGAATATTGTGAGCATCACAAAGTAATTCATATTATTTTGCTGTGCTAGAGTTATTGAAGAGTAACTGCTGACCTTATTTATGCCCATGGCCCTCATGGCACATTCAGTCATCAGGTTAGAAACATGTGCCACATTGACTTTAAGCCCCTTAGTGAAAGAGAAGATGGCATGGAAGACCTATTGCAGGAGCATGTAGAATTTCCATGAAATGCTGTCTGTGAGCCAAATTACTTTGGGAAAAGTGGGTATGAAGCATTATCACTTAAAAAGAAATGAAAACTTCTGCCAAACTGTTAGTCTTGACAAACTGTGGACCATGGCCAGTGAGCAGACATAGATTAATGTTACTAAATCCAAGACTGGAGTAGCTTCTATAACTGACGTGATTTGATCAGACTGACCTGTTCTAAAGTTCTGGGAAAGAGAAAGCTACCAAAGCAACTTGTCATTGTGAAAGACAAATTTTTTCAGTAGAAGAAGCTGAGGAGAAGGTTAAGGGACTAGGAAAGGTTATGTCTTGATTTCCTGAAACCTCTTAAAGATTAATTAATAGACCAGTCTGTAGTAGGAACCTTGTCACGAAAAGGGCAGAGAAGGGACTCTATAACAATGATAGTTGGAAATGATCACTGTGGACAAGAACTGGGTGCTGAAAGGAAGTATATATGATACTTTTTAAAATTAAAGTGTTTATTATTAAAACAGGTTGCATGGTACCTCTTCAGTAATAGTATTGCAAACCACAGTGTATAAAAGAAAAAAGGAAGAGATAAAGTGAGAGAGGGAGAGGGAGGGAAGAAAAAAAAGGAAGGAAGAATGGAGGGAAAGAGAAAGAGAGGGAGAAAGAGAGATGTTAACCACGGAAGCAGGCAACAGAGAGCAGGAGGGAAAATGGGGACACTGGTGGCACTGTGGGTGCACTGATGAAGGATGTTGGACATTGTATGACTGAAACTCAATCATGAGCAACTTTGTAACTATGTATTTCATGGCAATTCAATGAAGAATTAAAATCCCTATTCAATATTGACTCCAGCTGAATAAAAGAAAAAGCAAAAGGAAGGAAGATGCACAACATTTTGAGAATGATCACAAAATTACAAAGATTAAAAAATTCTTGTAAGTCATGATTCGGGATATGAAAGCAATAATGAGAGTATGACTAGACAGATAGATCCAAGGACTTTCTAGAATACCAGCGTCCTACAGAACATGGAGTCAAGGTCAAAATCTCTTTATCTTGTCTGGGATTCTTATGGATGATGCTCTCACTCATTTATTCTTAGAGACCACCTTACAGGTGAGCTTGTGCTCCAGAGAGACTCCATTACAAGTCTCATTCCCTATCAGCACTGTTTATGGACCACAGATGTAGCCACTGTGAATTTAAGATCATAGTGAATAGAAGCTGACTAGCGTGTACCAAGCCCTTAGAGTGGAATCTGTAGTACTTGATCAAAGTAATCTAGTGTTCTTCACTGGGCTTTCTTTCAACTGTCAAAAAGTGATACCCTCAAAAAAAGTTGGTTGGGTTCACATAGAAGAATTGAAACTCTGAAGAGACCTGAGAACTTGAAGGTGGTGATTCTTCTTTCATATGGTCATATGCATTTTAACTTTATTGCAGTGAACTTTCATGAGGGATCAGAATCAGAGTTAGTCAACCAGACCCGCATCTCAGCTGCTCTGCTGAGGTAGGTTTCAATATTGGAGAAATTCCTCCCTCTGAACTATTAGTAAAAAATGAACAGTAGTCATGGGTCTTACCAAGAACATCATGAGAAATAGAAAAAAAAATGTCACAATGATGTTACTGTTTGAAACACTAGCAAAAGAAGTGTACCACTTTTTGGGTACTAAGTACCCAAAAGACTCAGTAGAGGTGGTAGCTGGAGTGCTGTTACAGTTAGTTTCAGTGGAAAAGTATTTTTGCTTTTTCAGACTCAAAAAATATTGTACCAAGTCTTCCCAGATAGGAAGATTCTATTTTGATTAGTGGAGACACCTCTATAGCTTGGATATCCATGAGTAAAGTAGCCTTGAGTGTTGACGAGAGTTGACACTAATTCTGAAAATTCCTCTGATACTGTGCTCTTCTCCAACTAGTAAGATTATGAATTTTCTTTGTTATTTAACACTCAAGTGGGTGGGTGGGGGAGAAGACAGTGTACTCTTGAAAAAATTGGCATAAATATAACTAAATTTAGTGTTATAGACTTATTTATGTTTGAATATACTTGTATGGTACTTAACTACATTTACTTGAATTGAAAGACAAAATATTAGATGTCATTAATAAGAATATCTGCATGCTCCCTCATTTGAAACTTTTGATATTGACAGAATAACCCTATAGTTGAGGAGTTTAATTTCTGTCTTGATTATGAATCATAGATCTTAACATCAATAAATCATGCCAAGCAAGGGATGGCATTCTCCCATTTTTCTCAAAGGAGTTGCTATGAGATGATGATATCTAAACTTTCCATGTAAACATTTCATTCATAAATGGGTTTTCACTCTTGTGATCTTGTGTTAATTGTTATGAATGCCATTTAACAAAGGGCTAATATCCAAGATTGATAAAGTACTCACAACACTCAACAACAAAAAACCCAGCAACCCTGTCAAAAAATGAAGAGAGGGATTGAATAGAAACTTCCTCAGAGAAGACATACAGCTGGCCAGTAGGCACATGAAAAGGCATCTATCAGCATTGATTATCATTGAGATGCAAATAAAAATGACAATGCACTCTAGTTGTGTACTGTGAGAACAGCATATATTAAAAAGACTGGAAACAACCAGTATGGGCAGAAATGTGGCAGTGAATGAAAGGAAATCTCTCTCATTCGCTATTGTGGGAGTGTTATCTACTTTAGCTTCTTGAAAAGTAGTATGGAGACTTCTCAAAAAATTAAAAATAAAGCTTTCACATGATCCAGTCATTCCACTAATTGACTTCTTTTCCAACAACACACACACAAACTGATTTATAAAGTTACATGCACACCTATGTTGATTTCAGTCCTATTTATAATAGTCAAGATCTGGAGAGCATCCTAGTGCCATTAGCAGATGAGTATCTGAGGAAATGGAAGTATATCTATCTATATGCTATTTACTACTATGCTATAAAAAAAGGAAGAAGGCTTGAATTTTGTTACAATTTGAATGGAACTACAGAGCAATAAGCCAGAAGGAAGATAATCCCACTCACATATGGAGTAAAAGGAAAGGGAATTGACAGTGACTAAGGAGAATAATGAGATATTTATTGCTAATATAACTTTGCTGACAAATAGTAGAGATGAGAGCATGAAGGGATCCGGGGACAGTGATGGATGAATATTGGTATTCTAGGGGTTGGCATAGTGTAGTAACATTGTAAACCTAAAATATAAACACTGTTGTAAAATGTGGTTTCTCAATCATAAAAATGAAAAGTAGTTTTGAAATCCTATGATCTGATTTTAAGGTTAATTTTGGTAGGTTTGAGGGTTTTTTATTGCATAATACAGCAAATACTGTGTTTTGTTCTTTTTTTCTCTTTTCATACTTTGTTCTGTACCAAGTGGTACTCAAGGCATTAACGGCTCTGTGCTCATGGATAGATAATTCCTGGTGGGGCTCTAGGGACCATATGTGGTACTAACAATTTAATTAGTCAGCCAGATGCAAGAATAGCACCTTAATTCTGTCCTATCTCTCCAGCCCAATATTTATTTTCTTTTTGTTACCTTTGAGGGCTATATTTCTTATTAAATATTTTCTTTAGTATCTTTGATATTTTATTTTTGACTGTGATCCAGGTCATCTTTTTCTGGGGGAACATTTTCATAAGATTTTAATTTTGAATAGTTAAAAATTAGATCTCATTTTATGTTTTTGCGGCTGGACTTTTAGGATAATGTATAATGGAGGCTGGGCTATATGGAATTATAACACATAAGATTTTGCTGCAGTGAGTCATGTATATAAAAGTATTACTTGGGGCCCGGGAGATAGCATGGAGGTAAGGCGTTTGACTTTCATGCAAAAAGGTCATTGGTTCGAATCCCGGTGCCCCATATGGTCCCCCGTGCCTGCCAGGAGCAATTTCTGAGCATGGAGCCAGGAGTAACCCCTGAGTACTGCCGGGTGTGACCCAAAAATCAAAAAAAAAAAAAGTATTACTTGACTTATTTTTTGTTTTATTTTTGGGCATAGACAGCAGTGCTCGGGACTAACTCCTGGGTCTATACACAGGCATCACTTCTTGGTTGAACTGGGGATAGGGTGTATCATATGGGATATTGAGTATTGTATTTGGGTTGGCTGTATGCAAGGCAAGTGCTCTTTCTGCTGTACTATCTTTCTGGTCCCTATGGTAACCCAATATTTCCCCCCACAAACCCCACTGGCTAGCATATAGATGATTTGAGGAGAAATTTTCATTTTGTACCAGGTTATAAAGTCAAAGTACACATAAAACATCATGGTAGTACAGCATGTACAGCATGTAGGGCACTTGCCTTGTACATTGTCAATTGTGTTTGACCCCTGGCATCTCATATGTTCCCTTGAGTAATTCGGGAGTAATTCCTGAGTCCAGAGACAGAAGTAATCCTTTGGAAATCCAGTTATGATTCCCCAAACCAAACAACCCCATCCCAATCACATATATGTAAAATATATATTTGTACATGTTGTTATAAATTACTTATAATCATCTTCACAGCCACCAGATTGCTTTGACATGAATAAAAGACTCATTTTTTTCAAGAAGCTTTTACTACAAAGGTAATAGTCTTTATTAGTAAGCATGGCAGATAAAACTCTTATTCCTGATGGAATTTACATGTGACTGGGTGAGGGTTCTGGTCTTAGGGGTATGTGAAGAGGTTGTAGGTTGGAGAAAAGCGATAACATCATTAAGATTTCTACCTCCGTGCTCGCTTCGGCAGCACATATACTAAAATTGGAACGATACAGAGAAGATTAGCATGGCCCCTGCGCAAGGATGACACGCAAATTCGTGAAGCGTTCCATATTTAAAAAAAAAAAAAAGATTTCTACCTCCATTCCTGTGCTTACTTGGCATTTATTTTCCCTGATTTCAATTCTTCATACTTGCTATTGTACTCTTCTGACAGGCTGTGGTCTTTGTACTCCACATACAGTTATAAAACAGCTATTCCCTTTGGGATTAAGTTTCAGAAAATCGCTAAACGTGGGCGTAGAGTTTCCCTGCTCTTCCCTCATCACCAGTTAACTAGAAGATTGAACTAATCACCATGTTTTGAGTTTCTTCTGATTGGTCTAGGGCTTGGATTCAGATATGCACAAGAATTCATTTTTTCAGCATGTAACTATTCACTACACACTGGAGTGAAGATGCTCTGTTTTTACTAACTTCCCTTTCTATATATCAAGTCTGTAATGAACTATTTTGCCACCAGGCTTAGGGAACAGATGGAGAAAAACTGATGTAAATATGAGTAGTCAGATTCTCACCTGACATAGTGAGATATGTCATTTCATGGTCTACATTGAGAAGTCCAGAAAAAATTGATGTTTGTGGGGATGTAGAGAGGAAGGAGACATCAAAGACTGTTGTTGGGAATATAAATTAATTCATCTTCTTTGGAAAGCAGTATAAGGAGTTCATACAATAGTAAATATTGAATTTTTAAGCATTTGAATCTTAGCAGTTCCATTCCTTGGACTCTTTCCCAAGAACACAAAAACACTAATTAAAAAAGATATGTACACATACAAGTTCACTGGAGTGCTTTCATAATAACTGAGTTCTGGAAACAGCCCACCTGACCAACCACAGCTAAGTGAATATGGAAATGGGGACACCAAGAAAGTGAAATTTTGCCTTTTTGTTTGCAATGTAAATGAAACTGGAGGGAACTAGCTAAGTGAAATGAATCAGAAGAGAAAGGACAGATACCAAATGATTACTCAAATGTGGTATATATAGAAACAAAGCAAGGGAAGAGACCATATCTAATAATAACACCTCCCCCAGCCTCTAAATGGAGTTGCTAGATATAATTAAAGAGTGGGAATCTGGGAGAAAGTTTCAGTGGATTGTGGTGGAGAGATAGTGGCTTCAGTGTTGGATGAGTTAATATGTTAAAAAAAAATAAATGTTTCTACACATAAACTAATGTTGTCTCAAAATAAAGGTCATTAGGGGTCAGAGAGATGGCACAGTGGCAAGGTATTTATTTGCCTTGCACACGGCCAACCTGTGATGAACCTGGGTTCGATTCCTGGCATCCATGTGGTCCCCTCAGCCTTCCAGGAGTAACCCCTGTGTGCCACAGAGTGTGGTCTAAAAACCAAACAAATAAAAACCAAAAAGAGGTCATTAGAAAAGTCAAGAAAATATATGGAAAAGATAGAATTAAACTTTTAGTGATGAGTTTTATGTCATTTTAAGCACAGACTGATTTTCAATCATACAGACCTGGAACTTATATTATTTCCATTAAGATGATGTCAGAGTTGGGGCCCGGGAGATAGCATGGAGGTAAGGCGTTTGCCTTTCATGCAAAAGGTCATCGGTTCGACTCCCGGTGCCCCATATGGTCCCCCGTGCCTGCCAGGAGCAATTTCTGAGCATGGAGCCAGGAGTAACCCCTGAGCACTGCTGGGTGTGACCCAAAAACCAAAAAAAAAAAAAGATGATGTCAGAGCAGCTTACTGAACACTTGCTTTGCATGTGTGTGGTAATGACTTGCTTTGCATGTGTGTGGTAATGGCATTGAACCTCAGCAACACACACACACACACTATGCTAAGTCAGAGTGTAGCCTGTCACTATTTCTATTTTCTGTCTAAGACACAGATACCAGGTATAATAAACACAGTAAGATGCAGTTTCCATAGGGTAATTATATTAATATCACTCTAGACATAAGTTCCTGTGTTTAGTCTATTATTTGACCTGTTATTTTTATACTTATTTGGCTCTTTTTAGAAAAATAAAATACCAGCGCCATCAGCCTAATGGTTGTACTGGGGACTATTCTTCCATCCCCTCATGGGGCATCCACTAGAGGGTGATGTCTCCCTCTTGGGGAAACTGCTATATGTATGAAAAAAATATATACATATGTATACACACATATATAGGAATGGATATATAGCACTTCTATATATGTGTTTATATGTATATATATTTTACACATACCTGTTTTAAATTTATCTCTTTACAGACATATACTATAGGTTGCCCTCACAGTTGTAAAACTGTAGCTTGGAGGATCAGGGAGATTTTTTAAGATCCGTTAAAACATTAAAATTAATTTAGAAGTATGTAGGCACTGCTTTTTACAATACTGTTACTGTTTCCGGAACACATTGTTTTTACACCACACCCAGCAGCAGAGTATCTGCATTTCTACTGTCTCCCCATCACCTCCCTTCCCCTACTTCACTCAAACTCAATTCTGCACACTGACTCTGAGGTAGACCCATTGTTTTTAGCTTTAGCTCTGGTGCTGCTTTTAAATAGACTCATAGAGCCTCTCATATTATTGTGGAGAATAACAATAACTCTGTCAGACACTTGGCAGTTCTCTATAAAATATCCATGGAGCACAGATCTCAGTGGCGGGAAACACAGACACTCTGACTGGCTCAAGGTCATAGTTTTTGGCAGAGGAGAGCCAAAGCTTCCAGTTTTGACTAGAGTACAAGTGGGAAAGATTGACATCATGGTGAGGTCAAATCAAACTGAATATTTCCGTCCTCTTTAAATGTCAAATGCTTATGAATATGAGAAGTTGGGGACTTGCAAGAGAATTGGGGAGTTGGCAGGAGCAGTAAGGTGGAGGTGGGATGCTCTTTGCAAATGTGTCATTAGCAGAGGCATTCAGAATCTTGTAGAAAAATTTAGCCGTCTGTAGTGTGTCTCTAGTGAGTACTGGAAGTGAATTGTAAAACGAAAAGTTAATGGCTTAAAAATCTAGTCCTGATGTCCCCCCACCCATTTCCAGTGTTTACTAAAGCCTAAGACCTTGAAAGGATACCCCATCCTTGACTTACAATGAAGGAATTGGCTCAGGCACTCTTAGCCCTTACTCTGGCAGCTGTAGCTTCTCCTTGCCAATGAGTGCCAGAACTGGGTGCTGCAGAATTCTGATAATGCAAATGCCACTTCTGTACAGGTCATTACACTTTCAGGACAACATTCTGATAGAGAATGTCAAAAAAATTATTGCATTTCTTTTCTTAAAGCGATTGTTAATTTTATAACTTATTTTTTAAGCTCTGCTTATTTATTTATTTTTGGTTTTTGGGTCACACCTGGCAGCACTCAGGGGTTACTCCTGGCTCTATGCTCAGAAATCACTCCTGGCAACCTCAGGGGACCATATGGGATGCCAGGATTTGAACCACCATCCTTCTGCATGCATGGCAAATGCCCTACCTCCATGCTATCTCTCCGGCCCCTAAGCTTTGATTTTTTAAACCTTCCATTATAATTTCAGTTTTAAATGGTGTACTATATTATTTCAACTGCAAAAGTATTTTTTTTCAAAAGTAATTCTTATTCAAGCTGGTTAGCCTTAGCCTTAGTAATCAGCCAAGATATTTCTCATGGTCCCCCTATCCCCCACATCGTGACACAAAGCAACACATTTTCAGACGAGAATTTTGGTGACTTGTTGCTGATTTCTTGAACTTGTTAATATTTTGAATAAGAAGTAAAATCTATTTCTCTGTATCCAAAGTTTATCTGAT